>JAZGTQ010000616.1:0-154344 GCA_037953605.1 Necrosyrtes monachus | reverse complement strand
CCTGGCCTCTGTACCTCATGCTCCGGGCTCGGTCTGGCGTCCCTACCCGACGCGGCGGGGTAGTACCGCTACCCCTTATTTGGTGCTCCGGGGTAGTACCGGTACCCCTTATTTTGCGCTGCGGGGTAGTACCGGTACCCCTGCTGGTACTCCGGGGTACACCGGCTGTCCCTCCTAGCGCTCTGGGTTAAGACCCGCCCTCCCTACCTCACCCTCCGGGCTAGGCCTGGCGTCCCTACCTGATCCTGCAGGGTATAACTAGGACCCCTACCCGATACTCGGGGGTAATACCGGTGCCCCTACCGCTGCTCCGGGGTAGGCCTGCTGCCCGTACGGGCCCTCCGGGCTACGTCTCGCCACCCCAACTGGGCCTCTGCGGTAGGCCTGGCCTCCCTACCTGATGCTCCGGGGTAGGCGTGGCGTCCCTACCTGATGCTGCGGGGTAGTACCGGTACCCCTACCGCTGCTCCGGGGTACGCCTGCTGTCCGTACGGGCGCTCCGGCCTAGGCCTGGCCACCTAACTGGGCCTCTGCGGTAGGCCTGGCCTCCTTAACTGATGCTGCGAGGTAGGCCTGGCCTCCCTACCTGATGCTTCGGGGTAGGCCTCGAGTCCCTACCTGACGCTGCGGGGTAGTACCGGTACCCCTACCGCTGCTCCGGGGTACGCCCGCTGTCCGTACGGGCGCTCCGGGCTCGGCCTGGCCACCCTACCTGACCCTCCAGGGTAGGCCTGGCCTCCCTACCTGACGCTCTGGGGTAGGCCTGGCGTCCCTACCTGACGCTGCAGGGTAGTACCGGTACCACTACCGCTGCTCCAGGATACACCTCCTGTCCTTACGGGTGCTCCGAGCTAGGCCTCGCCTCCCTACCTCAACCCCTGGGGTAGGGCCTGGCCTCCCTACCTGACGCTCCGGGCTCGGCCTGGCGTCCCTACCTGCCGCTGCAGGGTAGTACCGGTACCCCTACCACTGCTCCGGGGTACGCCTGCTGTCCGTACGGGTGCTCCGTGCTAGGCCTGGGCACCCTATCTGGGCCTCTGCGGTAGGCCTGGCCTCCCTACCTGATGCTCCGGGCTCGGCCTGGCGTCCCTACCTGATGCTGCAGGGTAGTACCGGTACCCTTACCGCTGCTCCAGGATACACCTGCTGTCCTTACGGGTGCTCTGAGCTAGGCCTCGCCTCCCTACCTCAACCCCTGGGGTAGGGCCTGGCCTCCCTACCTGACGCTCCGGGCTCGGCCTGGCGTCCCTACCTGCCGCTGCAGGGTAGTACCGGTACCCCTACCGCTGCTCCGGGGTACGCCTGCTGTCCGTACGGGCGCTCCGGGCTAGGCCTGGCCACCCTACCTGACGCTCCAGGGCAGGCCTGGCCTCCCTACCTGACGCCTCAGGCTCGGCCTGGCGTCCCTACCTGACGCTGCAGGGTAGTACCGGTACCCCTACCGCTGCTCCAGGATACACCTGCTGTCCTTACGGGTGCTCCGAGCTAGGCCTCGCCTCCCTACCGCAACCCCATGGGTAGGGCATGGCCTCCCTACCTGACGCTCCGGGCTCGGCCTGGCGTCCCTACCTGACGCTGCAGGGTAGTACCGGTAACCCTACCGCTGCTCCGGGGTACGCCTGCTGTCCGTACGGGCGCTCCGGGCTAGGCCTGGCCACCCTAACTGGGCCTCTGCGGTAGGCCTGGCTGGCCTCCCTACCTGATGCTTCGGGGTAGGCCTCGAGTCCCTACCTGACGCTGCGGGGTAGTACCGGTACCCCTACTGCTGCTTCAGGATACACCTGCTGTCCATACGGGTGCTCCGAGCTAGGCCTCGCCTCCCTACCTCAACCCCATAGGTAGGGCCTGGCCTCCCAACCTGATGCTCTGGGGTAGGCCTGGCGTCCCTACCTGACGCTGCGGGGTAGTACCGGTACCCCTACCGCTGCTCCAGGATACACCTGCTGTCTGTACGGGTGCTCCGAGCTACGCCTCGCCTCCCTACCTCAACCCCTGGGGTAGGGCCTGGCCTCCCAGCCGGACGCTCCGGGCTCGGCCTGGCGTCCCTACCTGACGCTGCACGGTAGTACCGGTACCCCTACCGCTGCTCCGGGGTACGCCTGCTGTCCGTACGGGCGCTCCGGGCTAGGCCTGGCCACCCTATCTGGGCCTGTGCGGTAGGCCTGGCCTCCTTAACTGATGCTGCGAGGTAGGCCTGGCCTCCCTACCTGATGCTTCGGGGTAGGCCTCGAGTCCCTACCTGATGCTGCGGGGTAGTACCGGTACCCCTACCGCTTCTCCAGGATACACCTGCTGTCCGTACGGGTGCTCCGAGCTAGGCCTCGCCTCCCTACCTCAACCCCTGGGGTAGGCCTGGCCTCCCCACCTGATGCTGCGGGGTAGGCCTGGCCTCTGTACCTGATGCTGCGGGCTCGGCCTGGCATCCGTACCTGACGCTGTGGGGTAGTAACGGTACCCCTACCGCTGCTCCGGGGTACATCCGCTGTCCCTACGGGCACGCGGGGGCTAGGCCTGGCTGCCCTACCTCACCCTCCGGGCTCGGCCTGGCGTCCCTACCTGATCCTGCGGCGCAGTACCGCTACCCCTACCGGTACTCGGGGGTAGTACCGGTACCCCTACCGCGGCTCCGGGGTACGCCTGCTGTCCGTACGGGTGCTCCGAGCTAGGCCTCGCCTCCCTACCTCAACCCCTGGGGTAGGGCCTGGCCTCCCTACCTGACGCTTTGGGCTCGGCCTGGCGTCCCTACCTGACGCTGCGGGGTAGTACCGGTACCCCTACCGCTCCTCCGGGGTACGCCTGCTGTCCGTATGGGCGCTCTGGGCTAGGCCTGGCCACCTAACTGGGCCTCTGCGGTAGGCTTGGCTGGCCTCCTTAACTGATGCTGCGAGGTAGGCCTGGCCTCCCTACCTGATGCTTCGGGGTAGGCCTCGAGTCCCTACCTGACGCTGCGGGGTAGTACCGGTACCCCTACCGCTGCTCCAGGATACACCTGCTGTCCGTACGGGTGCTCCGAGCTAGGCCTCGCCTCCCTACCTCAACCCCTGGGGTAGGGCCTGGCCTCCCAACCTGATGCTCTGGGGCTCGGCCTGGCGTCCCTACCTGACGCTGCGGAGTAGTACTGGTACCCCTACCGCTGCTCCGGGGTACGCCTGCTGTCCGTACGGGCGCTCCGGGCTAGGCCTGGCCACCTAACTGGGCCTCTGCGGTAGGCCTGGCCTCCTTAACTGATGCTGCGAGGTAGGCCTGGCCTCCCTATCTGATGCTTCGGGGTAGGCCTCGAGTCCCTACCTGACGCTGCGGGGTAGTACCGGTACCCCTACCGCTGCTCCGGGGTACGCCTGCTGTCCGTACGGGCGCTCCGGGCTAGGCCTGGCCACCTAACTGGGCCTCTGCGGTAGGCCTGGCCTCCTTAACTGATGCTGCGAGGTAGGCCTGGCCTCCCTACCTGATGCTGCGAGGTAGGCCTGGCCTCCCTACCTGATGCTTCGGGGTAGGCCTCGAGTCCCTACCTGACGCTGCGGGGTAGTACCGGTACCCCTACCGCTGCTCCAGGATACACCTGCTGTCCGTACGGGTGCTCCGAGCTAGGCCTCGCCTCCCTACCTCAACCCCTGGGGTAGGGCCTGGCCTCCCAACCTGATGCTCTGGGGCTCGGCCTGGCGTCCCTACCTGACGCTGCGGAGTAGTACTGGTACCCCTACCGCTGCTCTGGGGTACACCTGCTGTCCGTACGGGCGCTCTGGGCTAGGCCTGGCCACCTAACTGGGCCTCTGCGGTAGGCCTGGCTGGCCTCCTTAACTGATGCTGCGAGGTAGGCCTGGCCTCCCTACCTGATGCTTCGGGGTAGGCCTCGAGTCCCTACCTGACGCTGCGGGGTAGTACCGGTACCCCTACCGCTACTCCAGGATACACCTGCTGTCCGTACGGGTGCTCCGAGCTAGGCCTCGCCTCCCTACCTCAACCCCTGGGGTAGGGCCTGGCCTCCCAACCTGATGCTCCGGGCTCGGCCTGGCGTCCCTACCTGATGCTGCGGGGTAGTACCGGTACCTGTACCGCTGCTCCAGGGTACTCCTGCTGTCCGTACGGGTGCTCCGAGCTAGGCCTCGCCTCCCTACCTCAACCCCTGGGGTAGGCCTGGCCTCTGTACCTGATGCTGCGGGCTCGGCCTGGCATCTCTACCTGACGCTGTGGGGTAGTAACGGTACCCCTACCGCTGCTCCGGGGTACATCCGCTGTCCCTACGGGCACGCGGGGGCTAGGCCTGCCCGCCCTACCTCACCCTCCGGGCTCGGCGTGGCGTCCCTACCTGATCCTGCGGCGCAGTACCGGTACCCCCACCGGTACTCGCGGGTAGTACCGGTACCCCTACCGCTGCTCCGGGGCACACCTGCTGTCCGTACGGGCGTTCCAAGCTAGGCCTGGCCACCCTAACTGAGCCTCTGGGGTAGGCCTGGCCTCCTTACCTGATGCTCCGGGCTCGGCTTGGCGTCCCTACCTGATCCCACGGCGCAGTACCGGTACCCCCACCGGTACTCGCGGGTAGTACCGGTACCCCTACCGCTGCTCCGGGGTACGCCTGCTGTCCCATACGGGCGTTCCGAGCTAGGCCTGGCCACCCTAACTGAGCCTCTGGGGTAGGCCTGGCCTCCTTACCTGATGCTCCGGGCTCGACTTGGCGTCCCTACCTGACACTGCGGGGTAGTACCGGTACCCCTGCCGCTGCTCCAGGGTACACCTGGTGTCCGTACGGGTGCTCCAACCTAGGCCTGGCCACCCTACCTCAACCCCTGGGGTAGGCCTTGGCCTCCCTACCTGATGCTGCGGGCTCGGCCTGGCGTCCCTACCCGACGCTGCGGGGTAGTACCGGTAACCCTACCGCTGCTCCGGGGTACGCCTGCTGTCCCTACGGGCACGCGGGGGCTAGGCCTGCCTGCCCTACCTCACCCTCCAGGCTAGGCCTGGCGTCCCTACCTGACGCTGCAGGGTGGTACCGGTACCCCCATCGGTACACGGGGGTAGTACCGGTACCCCTACCGCTGCTCCGGGGCACGCCTGCTGTCCTTACGGGTGCCCCGAGCTAGGCCTCGCCTCCCTACAGCAACCCCATAGGTAGGGCCGGGCCTCCCTACCTGACGCTCCGGGCTCGGTCTGGCGTCCCTACCTGACGCTGCAGGGTAGTACCGGTAACCCTACCGCTGCTCCGGGGTACGCCTGCTGTCCCTACGGGCACGCGGGGGCTAGGCCTGCCTGCCCTACCTCACCCTCCGGGCTCGGCGTGGCGTCCCTACCTGATCCTGCGGCGCAGTACCAGTACCCCTACCGGTACTCGGGGGTAGCACCGGTACCCCTACCGCTGCTCCGGGGCACACCTGCTGTCCGTACGGGCGTTCCAAGCTAGGCCTTGCCACCCTAACTGAGCCTCTGGGGTAGGCCTGGCCTCGTTACCTGATGCTCCTGGCTCGGCTTGGCGTCCCTACCTGACGCTGCGGGGTAGTACCGGTACCCCTGCCGCTGCTCCAGGGTACTCCTGCTGTCCGTACGGGTGCTCTGAGCTAGGCCTGGCCACCCTACCTGACCCTCCAGGGTAGGCCTGGCCACCCTACCTGACGCTGCGGCGTAGGCCTGGCGTCCCTACCTGATCCTGTGGGGCAGTACCGGTACCCCTACCGGTACTCCGGGGTACATTCGTTGTCCCTACGGGCACGCGGGGGCTAGGCCTGGCCGCCCTACCTCACCCTCCGGGCTCGGCGTGGCGTCCCTACCTGATCCTGCGGCGCAGTACCGGTACCCCTACCGGTACTCGGGGGTAGTACCGGTACCCCTACCGCTGCTCCGGGGTACGCCTGCTGTCCGTACGGGCCCTCTGGGCTAGGCTTGGCCTGCCTACCTGACCCTCCAGGGTAGACCCGGCCTCCCTACCTGATCCTCCAGGGTAGGCCTGGCATCCCTACCTGACGCTCCGGGGTAGTACCGGTGCCCCTCATTGGTACTCCGGGGTGGAACCGGTACCCCTACTCGTACCCCGGGGTGCACCTGCTGTCCCTCCTAGCGCCCGGGGCTTGACCCGCCCTCCCTTACCTGACCCTCCGGGGTAGGCCTGGCCTCTGTACCTCATGCTCCGGGCTCGGTCTGGCGTCCCTACCCGACGCGGCGGGGTAGTACCGCTACCCCTTATTTGGTGCTCCGGGGTAGTACCGGTACCCCTTATTTTGCGCTGCGGGGTAGTACCGGTACCCCTGCTGGTACTCCGGGGTACACCGGCTGTCCCTCCTAGCGCTCTGGGTTAAGACCCGCCCTCCCTACCTCACCCTCCGGGCTAGGCCTGGCGTCCCTACCTGATCCTGCAGGGTATAACTAGGACCCCTACCCGATACTCGGGGGTAATACCGGTGCCCCTACCGCTGCTCCGGGGTAGGCCTGCTGCCCGTACGGGCCCTCCGGGCTACGTCTCGCCACCCCAACTGGGCCTCTGCGGTAGGCCTGGCCTCCCTACCTGATGCTCCGGGGTAGGCGTGGCGTCCCTACCTGACGCTGCGGGGTAGTACCGGTACCCCTACCGCTGCTCCGGGGTACGCCTGCTGTCCGTACGGGCGCTCCGGCCTAGGCCTGGCCACCTAACTGGGCCTCTGCGGTAGGCCTGGCCTCCTTAACTGATGCTGCGAGGTAGGCCTGGCCTCCCTACCTGATGCTTCGGGGTAGGCCTCGAGTCCCTACCTGACGCTGCGGGGTAGTACCGGTACCCCTACCGCTGCTCCGGGGTACGCCCGCTGTCCGTACGGGCGCTCCGGGCTCGGCCTGGCCACCCTACCTGACCCTCCAGGGTAGGCCTGGCCTCCCTACCTGACGCTCTGGGGTAGGCCTGGCGTCCCTACCTGACGCTGCAGGGTAGTACCGGTACCACTACCGCTGCTCCAGGATACACCTCCTGTCCTTACGGGTGCTCCGAGCTAGGCCTCGCCTCCCTACCTCAACCCCTGGGGTAGGGCCTGGCCTCCCAGCCGGATGCTCCGGGCTCGGCCTGGCGTCCCTACCTGACGCTGCAGGGTAGTACCGGTAACCCTACCGCTGCTCCGGGGTACGCCTGCTGTCCGTACGGGCGCTCCGGGCTAGGCCTGGCCACCCTAACTGGGCCTCTGCGGTAGGCCTGGCTGGCCTCCCTACCTGATGCTTCGGGGTAGGCCTCGAGTCCCTACCTGACGCTGCGGGGTAGTACCGGTACCCCTACTGCTGCTTCAGGATACACCTGCTGTCCATACGGGTGCTCCGAGCTAGGCCTCGCCTCCCTACCTCAACCCCATAGGTAGGGCCTGGCCTCCCAACCTGATGCTCTGGGGTAGGCCTGGCGTCCCTACCTGACGCTGCGGGGTAGTACCGGTACCCCTACCGCTGCTCCAGGATACACCTGCTGTCTGTACGGGTGCTCCGAGCTACGCCTCGCCTCCCTACCTCAACCCCTGGGGTAGGGCCTGGCCTCCCAGCCGGACGCTCCGGGCTCGGCCTGGCGTCCCTACCTGACGCTGCAGGGTAGTACCGGTACCCCTACCGCTGCTCCGGGGTACGCCTGCTGTCCGTACGGGCGCTCCGGGCTAGGCCTGGCCACCCTATCTGGGCCTGTGCGGTAGGCCTGGCCTCCTTAACTGATGCTGCGAGGTAGGCCTGGCCTCCCTACCTGATGCTTCGGGGTAGGCCTCGAGTCCCTACCTGATGCTGCGGGGTAGTACCGGTACCCCTACCGCTTCTCCAGGATACACCTGCTGTCCGTACGGGTGCTCCGAGCTAGGCCTCGCCTCCCTACCTCAACCCCTGGGGTAGGCCTGGCCTCCCCACCTGATGCTGCGGGGTAGGCCTGGCCTCTGTACCTGATGCTGCGGGCTCGGCCTGGCATCCCTACCTGACGCTGTGGGGTAGTAACGGTACCCCTACCGCTGCTCCGGGGTACATCCGCTGTCCCTACGGGCACGCGGGGGCTAGGCCTGGCTGCCCTACCTCACCCTCCGGGCTCGGCCTGGCGTCCCTACCTGATCCTGCGGCGCAGTACCGCTACCCCTACCGGTACTCGGGGGTAGTACCGGTACCCCTACCGCGGCTCCGGGGTACGCCTGCTGTCCGTACGGGTGCTCCGAGCTAGGCCTCGCCTCCCTACCTCAACCCCTGGGGTAGGGCCTGGCCTCCCTACCTGACGCTTTGGGCTCGGCCTGGCGTCCCTACCTGACGCTGCGGGGTAGTACCGGTACCCCTACCGCTCCTCCGGGGTACGCCTGCTGTCCGTACGGGCGCTCCGGGCTAGGCCTGGCCACCCTAACTGGGCCTCTGCGGTAGGCCTGGCTGGCCTCCTTAACTGATGCTGTGAGGTAGGCCTGGCCTCCCTACCTGATGCTTCGGGGTAGGCCTCGAGTCCCTACCTGACGCTGCGGGGTAGTACCGGTACCCCTACCGCTGCTCCAGGATACACCTGCTGTCCGTACGGGTGCTCCGAGCTAGGCCTCGCCTCCCTACCTCAACCCCTGGGGTAGGGCCTGGCCTCCCAGCCGGACGCTTCGGGCTCGGCCTGGCGTCCCTACCTGACGCTGCAGGGTAGTACCGGTACCCCTACCGCTGCTCCGGGGTACGCCTGCTGTCCGTACGGGCCCTCCGGGCTAGGCCTGGCTACCTAACTGGGCCTCTGCGGTAGGCCTGGCCTCCTTAACTGATGCTGCGAGGTAGGCCTGGCCTCCCTATCTGATGCTTCGGGGTAGGCCTCGAGTCCCTACCTGACGCTGCGGGGTAGTACCGGTACCCCTACCGCTGCTCCGGGGTACGCCTGCTGTCCTTACGGGTGCTCCGAGCTAGGCCTCGCCTCCCTACCTCAACCCCTGGGGTAGGGCCTGGCCTCCCAGCCGGACGCTCCGGGCTCGGCCTGGCGTCCCTACCTGACGCTGCAGGGTAGTACCGGTACCCCTACCGCTGCTCCGGGGTACGCCTGCTGTCCGTACGGGCGCTCCGGGCTAGGCCTGGCATCCCTACCTGACGCTGTGGGGTAGTAACGGAACCCCTACCGCTGCTCCGGGGTACATCCGCTGTCCCTACGGGCACGCGGGGGCTAGGCCTGGCCGCCCTACCTCACCCTCCGGGCTCGGCGTGGCGTCCCTACCTGATCCTGCGGCGCAGTACTGGTACCCTACCAGTACTCGGGGGTAGTACCGGTACCCCTACCGCTGCTCCGGGGTACGCCTGCTCTCCATACGGGCGCTCCGGGCTAGGCTTGGCCACCTAACTGGGTCTCTGCGGTAGGCCTCGCCTCCTTAACTGATGCTGCGAGGTAGACCTGGCCTCCGTACCTGATTTTTCGGGGTAGGCCTCGAGTCCCTACCTGACGCTGCGGGGTAGTACCGGTACCCTTACCGCTGCTCCGGGGTATGCCTGCTGTCCGTACGGGCACTCCGGGCTAGGCCTGGCCACCCTACCTGACGCTCCAGGGCAGGCCTGGCCTCCCTACCTGACCCTCCAGGGCAGGCCTGCCCTCCCTACCTGACGCCTTGGGCTCGGCCTGGCGTCCCTACCTGACGCTGCAGGGTAGTACCGGTACCCCTACCGCTGCTCCGGGGTACGCCTGCTGTCCGTACGGGCGCTCCGGGCTAGGCCTGGCCACCCTAACTGGGCCTCTGCGGTAGGCCTGGCCTCCTTACCTGATGCTGTGGGGTAGGCCTCGAGTCCCTACCTGACACTGCGGGGTAGTACCGCTACCCCTTATTTGGTGCTCCGGGGTAGTACCGGTACCCCTTATTTTGCGCTCCGGGGTAGTACCGGTACCCCTGCTGGTACTTCGGGGTACACCGGCTGTCCCTCCTAGCGCTCTGGGTTAAGACACGCCCTCCCTACCTCACCCTCCGGGCTAGGCCTGGCGTCCCTACCTGATCCTGCAGGGTATAACTAGGACCCCTACCCGATACTCGGGGGTAATACCGGTGCCCCTACCGCTGCTCCGGGGTACGCCTGCTGTCCGTACGGGCGCTCCGGGCTATGCCTGTCCACTCTACCTGACCCTCCAGGGTAGGCCTGGCCACCCTACCTGACGCTGTGGCGTAGGCCTGGCGTCCCTACCTGATCCTGTGGGGCAGTACCGGTACCCCTACCGGTACTCCGGGGTACATCCGTTGTCCCTACGGGCACGCGGGGGCTGGGCCTGGCCGCCCTACCTCAGCCTCCAGGCTAGGCCTGGCGTCCCTACCCGATGCTGCAGGGTGGTACCGGTACCCCTACCGGTACTCCGGGGTACATCCGCTGTCCCTACGGGCACGCGGGGGCTAGGCCTGGCCGCCCTACCTCACCCTCCGGGCTCGGCGTGGCGTCCCTACCTGATCCTGCGGCGCAGTACTGGTACCCCTACCGGTACTCGGGGGTATGTATTGGTTTTGTGTGGCAAGGTTTTGGTAGTGGGGGGGGGTTGCAGGTGTGGCTTCTGTAAGAAGTTGCTGGAAGCTTCCCCTGTGTTCGAGAGAGAGAGCCAATACCAGCCGGCTCTAAGAGGGACCCGCCGCCGGCCAAGGCCGAGCCAATCAGCGATAGTGGTAACGCCTCTGTGATAACATTTTTAAGAAGGGAAGAAAAAAAGTTGACACAGACGAAAGCGGCCGCCGGAGAGAGGAGTGAGAACATGTAAGAGAAACAACCCTGCAGACACCAAGGTCAGTGAAGAAGGAGGGGGAGGAGATGCTCCAGGCGCCGGAGCAGAGAGTCCCCTGCGGCCCGTGGTGAAGACCATGGTGAGGCAGGCTGTCCCCCTGCAGTCCATGGAGGTCCACGGTGGTGCAGATATCCACCTGCAGCCCGTGGAGGACCCCACGCCGGAGCAGGTGGGTTCCCGAAGGAGGCTGTGACCCCGTGGGAAGCCCGCGCTGGAGCAGGTTCCTGCCAGGACCTGCGGATCTGTGGAGAGGAGCCCACGGAGCAGGTTTTCTGGCAGGACTTGTGACCCCGTGGGGGACCCGCGCTGGAGCAGTGTGCTCCTGAAGGACTGCACGCCGTGGAAAGGACCCATGCTGGAGCAGTTCGTGAAGAACTGCAGCCCGTGGGAAGGGCCCACGTTGGAGAAGTTCGTGGAGGACTGTCTCCCGTGGGTGGGACCCCACGTTGGAGCAGGGGAAGAGTGTGATGAGTCCTCCCCCTGAGGAGGATGAAGCGGCAGAAAATAACGTGTGATGAACTGACCGTAACCCCCATTCCCTGTCCCCCTGTGCCGCTGGGGGGGGGTGGTAGAGAATCCGGGAGTGAAGTTGTGCCCGGGAAGAAGGGAGGGGTGGAGGGAAGGTGTTCTGAGATTTGGTTTTATTTCTCATTATCCTCCTCTGGTTGATTTGTAATAAATGCAGTTAATTTTCCCCAAGCTGAGTCTGTTTTGCCCATGACGGTAATTGGTGAGCAATCTCTCCTGTCCTTATCTCGACCCACAAGCTCTTTGTTATATTTTCTCTCCCCTGTCCAGCTGAGGAGGGGGAGTGATAGAACGGCTTTGGTGGGCACCTGGCATCTAGCCAGGGTCAAACCACCACAGGGTAGTACCGGTACCCCTACCGCTGCTCCGGGGTACGCCTGCTGTCCGTACGGGCCCTCTGGGCTAGGCTTGGCCTGCCTACCTGACCCTCCAGGGTAGACCCGGCCTCCCTACCTGATCCTCCAGGGTAGGCCTGGCATCCCTACCTGACGCTCCGGGGTAGTACCGGTGCCCCCCATTGGTACTCCGGGGTGGAACCGGTACCCCTACTCGTACCCCGGGGTGCACCTGCTGTCCCTCCTAGCGCCCGGGGCTAGACCCGCCCTCCCTTACCTGACCCTCCGGGGTAGGCCTGGCCTCTGTACCTGATGCTCCGGGCTCGGTCTGGCGTCCCTACCCGACGCTGCGGGGTAGTACCGCTACCCCTTATTTGGTGCTCCGGGGTAGTACCGGTACCCCTTATTTTGCGCTCCGGGGTAGTACCGGTACCCCTGCTGGTACTTCGGGGTACACCGGCTGTCCCTCCTAGCGCTCTGGGTTAAGACCCGCCCTCCCTACCTCACCCTCCGGGCTAGGCCTGGCGTCCCTACCTGATCCTGCAGGGTATAACTAGGACCCCTACCCGATACTCGGGGGTAATACCGGTGCCCCTACCGCTGCTCCGGGGTAGGCCTGCTGCCCGTACGGGCCCTCCGGGCTACGTCTCGCCACCCCAACTGGGCCTCTGCGGTAGGCCTGGCCTCCCTACCTGATGCTCCGGGGTAGGCGTGGCGTCCCTACCTGATGCTGCGGGGTAGTACCGGTACCCCTACCGCTGCTCCGGGGTACGCCTGCTGTCCGTACGGGCGCTCCGGCCTAGGCCTGGCCACCTAACTGGGCCTCTGCGGTAGGCCTGGCCTCCTTAACTGATGCTGCGAGGTAGGCCTGGCCTCCCTACCTGATGCTTCGGGGTAGGCCTCGAGTCCCTACCTGACGCTGCGGGGTAGTACCGGTACCCCTACCGCTGCTCCGGGGTACGCCCGCTGTCCGTACGGGCGCTCCGGGCTCGGCCTGGCCACCCTACCTGACCCTCCAGGGTAGGCCTGGCCTCCCTACCTGACGCTCTGGGGTAGGCCTGGCGTCCCTACCTGACGCTGCAGGGTAGTACCGGTACCACTACCGCTGCTCCAGGATACACCTCCTGTCCTTACGGGTGCTCCGAGCTAGGCCTCGCCTCCCTACCTCAACCCCTGGGGTAGGGCCTGGCCTCCCTACCTGACGCTCCGGGCTCGGCCTGGCGTCCCTACCTGCCGCTGCAGGGTAGTACCGGTACCCCTACCACTGCTCCGGGGTACGCCTGCTGTCCGTACGGGTGCTCCGTGCTAGGCCTGGGCACCCTATCTGGGCCTCTGCGGTAGGCCTGGCCTCCCTACCTGATGCTCCGGGCTCGGCCTGGCGTCCCTACCTGATGCTGCAGGGTAGTACCGGTACCCTTACCGCTGCTCCAGGATACACCTGCTGTCCTTACGGGTGCTCTGAGCTAGGCCTCGCCTCCCTACCTCAACCCCTGGGGTAGGGCCTGGCCTCCCTACCTGACGCTCCGGGCTCGGCCTGGCGTCCCTACCTGCCGCTGCAGGGTAGTACCGGTACCCCTACCGCTGCTCCGGGGTACGCCTGCTGTCCGTACGGGCGCTCCGGGCTAGGCCTGGCCACCCTACCTGACGCTCCAGGGCAGGCCTGGCCTCCCTACCTGACGCCTCAGGCTCGGCCTGGCGTCCCTACCTGACGCTGCAGGGTAGTACCGGTACCCCTACCGCTGCTCCAGGATACACCTGCTGTCCTTACGGGTGCTCCGAGCTAGGCCTCGCCTCCCTACCGCAACCCCATGGGTAGGGCATGGCCTCCCTACCTGACGCTCCGGGCTCGGCCTGGCGTCCCTACCTGACGCTGCAGGGTAGTACCGGTAACCCTACCGCTGCTCCGGGGTACGCCTGCTGTCCGTACGGGCGCTCCGGGCTAGGCCTGGCCACCCTAACTGGGCCTCTGCGGTAGGCCTGGCTGGCCTCCCTACCTGATGCTTCGGGGTAGGCCTCGAGTCCCTACCTGACGCTGCGGGGTAGTACCGGTACCCCTACTGCTGCTTCAGGATACACCTGCTGTCCATACGGGTGCTCCGAGCTAGGCCTCGCCTCCCTACCTCAACCCCATAGGTAGGGCCTGGCCTCCCAACCTGATGCTCTGGGGTAGGCCTGGCGTCCCTACCTGACGCTGCGGGGTAGTACCGGTACCCCTACCGCTGCTCCAGGATACACCTGCTGTCTGTACGGGTGCTCCGAGCTACGCCTCGCCTCCCTACCTCAACCCCTGGGGTAGGGCCTGGCCTCCCAGCCGGACGCTCCGGGCTCGGCCTGGCGTCCCTACCTGACGCTGCACGGTAGTACCGGTACCCCTACCGCTGCTCCGGGGTACGCCTGCTGTCCGTACGGGCGCTCCGGGCTAGGCCTGGCCACCCTATCTGGGCCTGTGCGGTAGGCCTGGCCTCCTTAACTGATGCTGCGAGGTAGGCCTGGCCTCCCTACCTGATGCTTCGGGGTAGGCCTCGAGTCCCTACCTGATGCTGCGGGGTAGTACCGGTACCCCTACCGCTTCTCCAGGATACACCTGCTGTCCGTACGGGTGCTCCGAGCTAGGCCTCGCCTCCCTACCTCAACCCCTGGGGTAGGCCTGGCCTCCCCACCTGATGCTGCGGGGTAGGCCTGGCCTCTGTACCTGATGCTGCGGGCTCGGCCTGGCATCCGTACCTGACGCTGTGGGGTAGTAACGGTACCCCTACCGCTGCTCCGGGGTACATCCGCTGTCCCTACGGGCACGCGGGGGCTAGGCCTGGCTGCCCTACCTCACCCTCCGGGCTCGGCCTGGCGTCCCTACCTGATCCTGCGGCGCAGTACCGCTACCCCTACCGGTACTCGGGGGTAGTACCGGTACCCCTACCGCGGCTCCGGGGTACGCCTGCTGTCCGTACGGGTGCTCCGAGCTAGGCCTCGCCTCCCTACCTCAACCCCTGGGGTAGGGCCTGGCCTCCCTACCTGACGCTTTGGGCTCGGCCTGGCGTCCCTACCTGACGCTGCGGGGTAGTACCGGTACCCCTACCGCTCCTCCGGGGTACGCCTGCTGTCCGTATGGGCGCTCTGGGCTAGGCCTGGCCACCTAACTGGGCCTCTGCGGTAGGCTTGGCTGGCCTCCTTAACTGATGCTGCGAGGTAGGCCTGGCCTCCCTACCTGATGCTTCGGGGTAGGCCTCGAGTCCCTACCTGACGCTGCGGGGTAGTACCGGTACCCCTACCGCTGCTCCAGGATACACCTGCTGTCCGTACGGGTGCTCCGAGCTAGGCCTCGCCTCCCTACCTCAACCCCTGGGGTAGGGCCTGGCCTCCCAACCTGATGCTCTGGGGCTCGGCCTGGCGTCCCTACCTGACGCTGCGGAGTAGTACTGGTACCCCTACCGCTGCTCCGGGGTACGCCTGCTGTCCGTACGGGCGCTCCGGGCTAGGCCTGGCCACCTAACTGGGCCTCTGCGGTAGGCCTGGCCTCCTTAACTGATGCTGCGAGGTAGGCCTGGCCTCCCTATCTGATGCTTCGGGGTAGGCCTCGAGTCCCTACCTGACGCTGCGGGGTAGTACCGGTACCCCTACCGCTGCTCCGGGGTACGCCTGCTGTCCGTACGGGCGCTCCGGGCTAGGCCTGGCCACCTAACTGGGCCTCTGCGGTAGGCCTGGCCTCCTTAACTGATGCTGCGAGGTAGGCCTGGCCTCCCTACCTGATGCTGCGAGGTAGGCCTGGCCTCCCTACCTGATGCTTCGGGGTAGGCCTCGAGTCCCTACCTGACGCTGCGGGGTAGTACCGGTACCCCTACCGCTGCTCCAGGATACACCTGCTGTCCGTACGGGTGCTCCGAGCTAGGCCTCGCCTCCCTACCTCAACCCCTGGGGTAGGGCCTGGCCTCCCAACCTGATGCTCTGGGGCTCGGCCTGGCGTCCCTACCTGACGCTGCGGAGTAGTACTGGTACCCCTACCGCTGCTCTGGGGTACACCTGCTGTCCGTACGGGCGCTCTGGGCTAGGCCTGGCCACCTAACTGGGCCTCTGCGGTAGGCCTGGCTGGCCTCCTTAACTGATGCTGCGAGGTAGGCCTGGCCTCCCTACCTGATGCTTCGGGGTAGGCCTCGAGTCCCTACCTGACGCTGCGGGGTAGTACCGGTACCCCTACCGCTACTCCAGGATACACCTGCTGTCCGTACGGGTGCTCCGAGCTAGGCCTCGCCTCCCTACCTCAACCCCTGGGGTAGGGCCTGGCCTCCCAACCTGATGCTCCGGGCTCGGCCTGGCGTCCCTACCTGATGCTGCGGGGTAGTACCGGTACCTGTACCGCTGCTCCAGGGTACTCCTGCTGTCCGTACGGGTGCTCCGAGCTAGGCCTCGCCTCCCTACCTCAACCCCTGGGGTAGGCCTGGCCTCTGTACCTGATGCTGCGGGCTCGGCCTGGCATCTCTACCTGACGCTGTGGGGTAGTAACGGTACCCCTACCGCTGCTCCGGGGTACATCCGCTGTCCCTACGGGCACGCGGGGGCTAGGCCTGCCCGCCCTACCTCACCCTCCGGGCTCGGCGTGGCGTCCCTACCTGATCCTGCGGCGCAGTACCGGTACCCCCACCGGTACTCGCGGGTAGTACCGGTACCCCTACCGCTGCTCCGGGGCACACCTGCTGTCCGTACGGGCGTTCCAAGCTAGGCCTGGCCACCCTAACTGAGCCTCTGGGGTAGGCCTGGCCTCCTTACCTGATGCTCCGGGCTCGGCTTGGCGTCCCTACCTGATCCCACGGCGCAGTACCGGTACCCCCACCGGTACTCGCGGGTAGTACCGGTACCCCTACCGCTGCTCCGGGGTACGCCTGCTGTCCCATACGGGCGTTCCGAGCTAGGCCTGGCCACCCTAACTGAGCCTCTGGGGTAGGCCTGGCCTCCTTACCTGATGCTCCGGGCTCGACTTGGCGTCCCTACCTGACACTGCGGGGTAGTACCGGTACCCCTGCCGCTGCTCCAGGGTACACCTGGTGTCCGTACGGGTGCTCCAACCTAGGCCTGGCCACCCTACCTCAACCCCTGGGGTAGGCCTTGGCCTCCCTACCTGATGCTGCGGGCTCGGCCTGGCGTCCCTACCCGACGCTGCGGGGTAGTACCGGTAACCCTACCGCTGCTCCGGGGTACGCCTGCTGTCCCTACGGGCACGCGGGGGCTAGGCCTGCCTGCCCTACCTCACCCTCCAGGCTAGGCCTGGCGTCCCTACCTGACGCTGCAGGGTGGTACCGGTACCCCCATCGGTACACGGGGGTAGTACCGGTACCCCTACCGCTGCTCCGGGGCACGCCTGCTGTCCTTACGGGTGCCCCGAGCTAGGCCTCGCCTCCCTACAGCAACCCCATAGGTAGGGCCGGGCCTCCCTACCTGACGCTCCGGGCTCGGTCTGGCGTCCCTACCTGACGCTGCAGGGTAGTACCGGTAACCCTACCGCTGCTCCGGGGTACGCCTGCTGTCCCTACGGGCACGCGGGGGCTAGGCCTGCCTGCCCTACCTCACCCTCCGGGCTCGGCGTGGCGTCCCTACCTGATCCTGCGGCGCAGTACCAGTACCCCTACCGGTACTCGGGGGTAGCACCGGTACCCCTACCGCTGCTCCGGGGCACACCTGCTGTCCGTACGGGCGTTCCAAGCTAGGCCTTGCCACCCTAACTGAGCCTCTGGGGTAGGCCTGGCCTCGTTACCTGATGCTCCTGGCTCGGCTTGGCGTCCCTACCTGACGCTGCGGGGTAGTACCGGTACCCCTGCCGCTGCTCCAGGGTACTCCTGCTGTCCGTACGGGTGCTCTGAGCTAGGCCTGGCCACCCTACCTGACCCTCCAGGGTAGGCCTGGCCACCCTACCTGACGCTGCGGCGTAGGCCTGGCGTCCCTACCTGATCCTGTGGGGCAGTACCGGTACCCCTACCGGTACTCCGGGGTACATTCGTTGTCCCTACGGGCACGCGGGGGCTAGGCCTGGCCGCCCTACCTCACCCTCCGGGCTCGGCGTGGCGTCCCTACCTGATCCTGCGGCGCAGTACCGGTACCCCTACCGGTACTCGGGGGTAGTACCGGTACCCCTACCGCTGCTCCGGGGTACGCCTGCTGTCCGTACGGGCCCTCTGGGCTAGGCTTGGCCTGCCTACCTGACCCTCCAGGGTAGACCCGGCCTCCCTACCTGATCCTCCAGGGTAGGCCTGGCATCCCTACCTGACGCTCCGGGGTAGTACCGGTGCCCCTCATTGGTACTCCGGGGTGGAACCGGTACCCCTACTCGTACCCCGGGGTGCACCTGCTGTCCCTCCTAGCGCCCGGGGCTTGACCCGCCCTCCCTTACCTGACCCTCCGGGGTAGGCCTGGCCTCTGTACCTCATGCTCCGGGCTCGGTCTGGCGTCCCTACCCGACGCGGCGGGGTAGTACCGCTACCCCTTATTTGGTGCTCCGGGGTAGTACCGGTACCCCTTATTTTGCGCTGCGGGGTAGTACCGGTACCCCTGCTGGTACTCCGGGGTACACCGGCTGTCCCTCCTAGCGCTCTGGGTTAAGACCCGCCCTCCCTACCTCACCCTCCGGGCTAGGCCTGGCGTCCCTACCTGATCCTGCAGGGTATAACTAGGACCCCTACCCGATACTCGGGGGTAATACCGGTGCCCCTACCGCTGCTCCGGGGTAGGCCTGCTGCCCGTACGGGCCCTCCGGGCTACGTCTCGCCACCCCAACTGGGCCTCTGCGGTAGGCCTGGCCTCCCTACCTGATGCTCCGGGGTAGGCGTGGCGTCCCTACCTGACGCTGCGGGGTAGTACCGGTACCCCTACCGCTGCTCCGGGGTACGCCTGCTGTCCGTACGGGCGCTCCGGCCTAGGCCTGGCCACCTAACTGGGCCTCTGCGGTAGGCCTGGCCTCCTTAACTGATGCTGCGAGGTAGGCCTGGCCTCCCTACCTGATGCTTCGGGGTAGGCCTCGAGTCCCTACCTGACGCTGCGGGGTAGTACCGGTACCCCTACCGCTGCTCCGGGGTACGCCCGCTGTCCGTACGGGCGCTCCGGGATCGGCCTGGCCACCCTACCTGACCCTCCAGGGTAGGCCTGGCCTCCCTACCTGACGCTCTGGGGTAGGCCTGGCGTCCCTACCTGACGCTGCAGGGTAGTACCGGTACCACTACCGCTGCTCCAGGATACACCTCCTGTCCTTACGGGTGCTCCGAGCTAGGCCTCGCCTCCCTACCTCAACCCCTGGGGTAGGGCCTGGCCTCCCAGCCGGATGCTCCGGGCTCGGCCTGGCGTCCCTACCTGACGCTGCAGGGTAGTACCGGTAACCCTACCGCTGCTCCGGGGTACGCCTGCTGTCCGTACGGGCGCTCCGGGCTAGGCCTGGCCACCCTAACTGGGCCTCTGCGGTAGGCCTGGCTGGCCTCCCTACCTGATGCTTCGGGGTAGGCCTCGAGTCCCTACCTGACGCTGCGGGGTAGTACCGGTACCCCTACTGCTGCTTCAGGATACACCTGCTGTCCATACGGGTGCTCCGAGCTAGGCCTCGCCTCCCTACCTCAACCCCATAGGTAGGGCCTGGCCTCCCAACCTGATGCTCTGGGGTAGGCCTGGCGTCCCTACCTGACGCTGCGGGGTAGTACC
The DNA here is from genome assembly GCA_037953605.1 of Necrosyrtes monachus. NCBI lineage: Eukaryota > Metazoa > Chordata > Aves > Accipitriformes > Accipitridae > Necrosyrtes > Necrosyrtes monachus. The sequence goes on along the minus strand of JAZGTQ010000616.1, from coordinate 135,150 downwards.
GGTACCCCTACCGCTGCTCCAGGATACACCTGCTGTCTGTACGGGTGCTCCGAGCTACGCCTCGCCTCCCTACCTCAACCCCTGGGGTAGGGCCTGGCCTCCCAGCCGGACGCTCCGGGCTCGGCCTGGCGTCCCTACCTGACGCTGCACGGTAGTACCGGTACCCCTACCGCTGCTCCGGGGTACGCCTGCTGTCCGTACGGGCGCTCCGGGCTAGGCCTGGCCACCCTATCTGGGCCTGTGCGGTAGGCCTGGCCTCCTTAACTGATGCTGCGAGGTAGGCCTGGCCTCCCTACCTGATGCTTCGGGGTAGGCCTCGAGTCCCTACCTGATGCTGCGGGGTAGTACCGGTACCCCTACCGCTTCTCCAGGATACACCTGCTGTCCGTACGGGTGCTCCGAGCTAGGCCTCGCCTCCCTACCTCAACCCCTGGGGTAGGCCTGGCCTCCCCACCTGATGCTGCGGGGTAGGCCTGGCCTCTGTACCTGATGCTGCGGGCTCGGCCTGGCATCCCTACCTGACGCTGTGGGGTAGTAACGGTACCCCTACCGCTGCTCCGGGGTACATCCGCTGTCCCTACGGGCACGCGGGGGCTAGGCCTGGCTGCCCTACCTCACCCTCCGGGCTCGGCCTGGCGTCCCTACCTGATCCTGCGGCGCAGTACCGCTACCCCTACCGGTACTCGGGGGTAGTACCGGTACCCCTACCGCGGCTCCGGGGTACGCCTGCTGTCCGTACGGGTGCTCCGAGCTAGGCCTCGCCTCCCTACCTCAACCCCTGGGGTAGGGCCTGGCCTCCCTACCTGACGCTTTGGGCTCGGCCTGGCGTCCCTACCTGACGCTGCGGGGTAGTACCGGTACCCCTACCGCTCCTCCGGGGTACGCCTGCTGTCCGTACGGGCGCTCCGGGCTAGGCCTGGCCACCCTAACTGGGCCTCTGCGGTAGGCCTGGCTGGCCTCCTTAACTGATGCTGTGAGGTAGGCCTGGCCTCCCTACCTGATGCTTCGGGGTAGGCCTCGAGTCCCTACCTGACGCTGCGGGGTAGTACCGGTACCCCTACCGCTGCTCCAGGATACACCTGCTGTCCGTACGGGTGCTCCGAGCTAGGCCTCGCCTCCCTACCTCAACCCCTGGGGTAGGGCCTGGCCTCCCAGCCGGACGCTTCGGGCTCGGCCTGGCGTCCCTACCTGACGCTGCAGGGTAGTACCGGTACCCCTACCGCTGCTCCGGGGTACGCCTGCTGTCCGTACGGGCCCTCCGGGCTAGGCCTGGCTACCTAACTGGGCCTCTGCGGTAGGCCTGGCCTCCTTAACTGATGCTGCGAGGTAGGCCTGGCCTCCCTATCTGATGCTTCGGGGTAGGCCTCGAGTCCCTACCTGACGCTGCGGGGTAGTACCGGTACCCCTACCGCTGCTCCGGGGTACGCCTGCTGTCCTTACGGGTGCTCCGAGCTAGGCCTCGCCTCCCTACCTCAACCCCTGGGGTAGGGCCTGGCCTCCCAGCCGGACGCTCCGGGCTCGGCCTGGCGTCCCTACCTGACGCTGCAGGGTAGTACCGGTACCCCTACCGCTGCTCCGGGGTACGCCTGCTGTCCGTACGGGCGCTCCGGGCTAGGCCTGGCATCCCTACCTGACGCTGTGGGGTAGTAACGGAACCCCTACCGCTGCTCCGGGGTACATCCGCTGTCCCTACGGGCACGCGGGGGCTAGGCCTGGCCGCCCTACCTCACCCTCCGGGCTCGGCGTGGCGTCCCTACCTGATCCTGCGGCGCAGTACTGGTACCCTACCAGTACTCGGGGGTAGTACCGGTACCCCTACCGCTGCTCCGGGGTACGCCTGCTCTCCATACGGGCGCTCCGGGCTAGGCTTGGCCACCTAACTGGGTCTCTGCGGTAGGCCTCGCCTCCTTAACTGATGCTGCGAGGTAGACCTGGCCTCCGTACCTGATTTTTCGGGGTAGGCCTCGAGTCCCTACCTGACGCTGCGGGGTAGTACCGGTACCCTTACCGCTGCTCCGGGGTATGCCTGCTGTCCGTACGGGCACTCCGGGCTAGGCCTGGCCACCCTACCTGACGCTCCAGGGCAGGCCTGGCCTCCCTACCTGACCCTCCAGGGCAGGCCTGCCCTCCCTACCTGACGCCTTGGGCTCGGCCTGGCGTCCCTACCTGACGCTGCAGGGTAGTACCGGTACCCCTACCGCTGCTCCGGGGTACGCCTGCTGTCCGTACGGGCGCTCCGGGCTAGGCCTGGCCACCCTAACTGGGCCTCTGCGGTAGGCCTGGCCTCCTTACCTGATGCTGTGGGGTAGGCCTCGAGTCCCTACCTGACACTGCGGGGTAGTACCGCTACCCCTTATTTGGTGCTCCGGGGTAGTACCGGTACCCCTTATTTTGCGCTCCGGGGTAGTACCGGTACCCCTGCTGGTACTTCGGGGTACACCGGCTGTCCCTCCTAGCGCTCTGGGTTAAGACACGCCCTCCCTACCTCACCCTCCGGGCTAGGCCTGGCGTCCCTACCTGATCCTGCAGGGTATAACTAGGACCCCTACCCGATACTCGGGGGTAATACCGGTGCCCCTACCGCTGCTCCGGGGTACGCCTGCTGTCCGTACGGGCGCTCCGGGCTATGCCTGTCCACTCTACCTGACCCTCCAGGGTAGGCCTGGCCACCCTACCTGACGCTGTGGCGTAGGCCTGGCGTCCCTACCTGATCCTGTGGGGCAGTACCGGTACCCCTACCGGTACTCCGGGGTACATCCGTTGTCCCTACGGGCACGCGGGGGCTGGGCCTGGCCGCCCTACCTCAGCCTCCAGGCTAGGCCTGGCGTCCCTACCCGATGCTGCAGGGTGGTACCGGTACCCCTACCGGTACTCCGGGGTACATCCGCTGTCCCTACGGGCACGCGGGGGCTAGGCCTGGCCGCCCTACCTCACCCTCCGGGCTCGGCGTGGCGTCCCTACCTGATCCTGCGGCGCAGTACTGGTACCCCTACCGGTACTCGGGGGTATGTATTGGTTTTGTGTGGCAAGGTTTTGGTAGTGGGGGGGGGTTGCAGGTGTGGCTTCTGTAAGAAGTTGCTGGAAGCTTCCCCTGTGTTCGAGAGAGAGAGCCAATACCAGCCGGCTCTAAGAGGGACCCGCCGCCGGCCAAGGCCGAGCCAATCAGCGATAGTGGTAACGCCTCTGTGATAACATTTTTAAGAAGGGAAGAAAAAAAGTTGACACAGACGAAAGCGGCCGCCGGAGAGAGGAGTGAGAACATGTAAGAGAAACAACCCTGCAGACACCAAGGTCAGTGAAGAAGGAGGGGGAGGAGATGCTCCAGGCGCCGGAGCAGAGAGTCCCCTGCGGCCCGTGGTGAAGACCATGGTGAGGCAGGCTGTCCCCCTGCAGTCCATGGAGGTCCACGGTGGTGCAGATATCCACCTGCAGCCCGTGGAGGACCCCACGCCGGAGCAGGTGGGTTCCCGAAGGAGGCTGTGACCCCGTGGGAAGCCCGCGCTGGAGCAGGTTCCTGCCAGGACCTGCGGATCTGTGGAGAGGAGCCCACGGAGCAGGTTTTCTGGCAGGACTTGTGACCCCGTGGGGGACCCGCGCTGGAGCAGTGTGCTCCTGAAGGACTGCACGCCGTGGAAAGGACCCATGCTGGAGCAGTTCGTGAAGAACTGCAGCCCGTGGGAAGGGCCCACGTTGGAGAAGTTCGTGGAGGACTGTCTCCCGTGGGTGGGACCCCACGTTGGAGCAGGGGAAGAGTGTGATGAGTCCTCCCCCTGAGGAGGATGAAGCGGCAGAAAATAACGTGTGATGAACTGACCGTAACCCCCATTCCCTGTCCCCCTGTGCCGCTGGGGGGGGGTGGTAGAGAATCCGGGAGTGAAGTTGTGCCCGGGAAGAAGGGAGGGGTGGAGGGAAGGTGTTCTGAGATTTGGTTTTATTTCTCATTATCCTCCTCTGGTTGATTTGTAATAAATGCAGTTAATTTTCCCCAAGCTGAGTCTGTTTTGCCCATGACGGTAATTGGTGAGCAATCTCTCCTGTCCTTATCTCGACCCACAAGCTCTTTGTTATATTTTCTCTCCCCTGTCCAGCTGAGGAGGGGGAGTGATAGAACGGCTTTGGTGGGCACCTGGCATCTAGCCAGGGTCAAACCACCACAGGGTAGTACCGGTACCCCTACCGCTGCTCCGGGGTACGCCTGCTGTCCGTACGGGCCCTCTGGGCTAGGCTTGGCCTGCCTACCTGACCCTCCAGGGTAGACCCGGCCTCCCTACCTGATCCTCCAGGGTAGGCCTGGCATCCCTACCTGACGCTCCGGGGTAGTACCGGTGCCCCCCATTGGTACTCCGGGGTGGAACCGGTACCCCTACTCGTACCCCGGGGTGCACCTGCTGTCCCTCCTAGCGCCCGGGGCTAGACCCGCCCTCCCTTACCTGACCCTCCGGGGTAGGCCTGGCCTCTGTACCTGATGCTCCGGGCTCGGTCTGGCGTCCCTACCCGACGCTGCGGGGTAGTACCGCTACCCCTTATTTGGTGCTCCGGGGTAGTACCGGTACCCCTTATTTTGCGCTCCGGGGTAGTACCGGTACCCCTGCTGGTACTCCGGGGTACACCGGCTGTCCCTCCTAGCGCTCTGGGTTAAGACCCGCCCTCCCTACCTCACCCTCCGGGCTAGGCCTGGCGTCCCTACCTGATCCTGCAGGGTATAACTAGGACCCCTACCCGATACTCGGGGGTAATACCGGTGCCCCTACCGCTGCTCCGGGGTAGGCCTGCTGCCCGTACGGGCCCTCCGGGCTACGTCTCGCCACCCTAACTGAGCCTCTGGGGTAGGCCTGGTTTCCCTACCTGATGCCGCGGGGTAGGTCTGGCCTCCCTACCTGACACTGCGGGGTAGTACCGGTACCTGTACCGCTGCTCCAGGGTACTCCTGCTGTCCGTACGGGTGCTCCGAGCTAGGCCTCGCCTCCCTACCTCAACCCCTGGGGTAGGCCTGGCCTCCCCACCTGATGCTGCGGGGTAGGCCTGGCCTCTGTACCTGATGCTGCGCGCTCGGCCTGGCATCCCTACCTGACGCTGTGGGGTAGTAACGGTACCCCTACCGCTGCTCCGGGGTATGCCTGCTGTCCGTACGGGCGCTCCGGGCTAGGCCTGGCCACCCTACCTGACCCTCCAGGGCAGGCCTGGCCTCCCTACCTGACGCTCCGGGCTCGGCCTGGCGTCCCTACCTGACGCTGCAGGGTAGTACTGGTACCCCTACCGCTGCTCCGGGGTACGCCTGCTGTCCGTACGGGCGCTCCGGGCTAGGCCTGGCCACCTAACTGGGCCTCTGCGGTAGGCCTGGCCTCCTTAACTGATGCTGCGAGGTAGGCCTGGCCTCCCTATCTGATGCTTCGGGGTAGGCCTCGAGTCCCTACCTGACGCTGCGGGGTAGTACCGGTACCCCTACCGCTGCTCCAGGATACACCTGCTGTCCGTACGGGTGCTCCGAGCTAGGCCTCGCCTCCCTACCTCAACCCCTGGGGTAGGGCCTGGCCTCCCAACCTGATGCTCTGGGGTAGGCTTGGCGTCCCTACCTGACGCTGCGGAGTAGTACTGGTACCCCTACCGCTGCTCCGGGGTAGGCCTGCTGCCCGTACGGGCCCTCCGGGCTACGTCTCGCCACCCTAACTGAGCCTCTGGGGTAGGCCTGGTTTCCCTACCTGATGCCACGGGGTAGGTCTGGCCTCCCTACCTGACACTGCGGGGTAGTACCGGTACCTGTACCGCTGCTCCAGGGTACTCCTGCTGTCCGTACGGGTGCTCCGAGCTAGGCCTCGCCTCCCTACCTCAACCCCTGGGGTAGGCCTGGCCTCCCCACCTGATGCTGCGGGGTAGGCCTGACCTCTGTACCTGATGCTGCGGGCTCGGCCTGGCATCCCTACCTGACGCTGTGGGGTAGTAACGGTACCCCTACCGCTGCTCCGGGGTACATCCGCTGTCCCTACGGGCACGCGGGGGCTACGCCTGGCCGCCCTACCTCACCCTCCGGGCTCGGCCTGGCGTCCCTACCTGATCCTGCGGCGCAGTACCGGTACCCCTACCGGTACTGGGGGGTAGTACCGGTACCCCTACCGCTGCTCCAGGATAGACCTGCTGTCCGTACGGGTGCTCCGAGCTAGGCCTCGCCTCCCTACCTCAACCCCTGGGGTAGGGCCTGGCCTCCCAACCTGATGCTCCGGGCTCGGCCTGGCGTCCCTACCTGACGCTGCGGAGTAGTACTGGTACCCCTACCGCTGCTCCGGGGTACGCCTGCTGTCCGTACGGGCGCTCCGGGCGAGGCCTGGCCACCCTACCTGACGCTCCAGGGCAGGCCTGGCCTCCCTACCTGACCCTCCAGAGCAGGCCTGGCCTCCCTACCTGACGCTCCGGGCTCGGCCTGGCGTCCCTACCTGACGCTGCAGGGTAGTACCGGTACCCCTACCGCTGCTCCAGGATACACCTGCTGTCCTTACGGGTGCTCCGAGCTAGGCCTCGCCTCCCTACGGCAACCCCATGGGTAGGGCATGGCCTCCGTACCTGACGCTCCGGGCTCGGCCTGGCATCCCTACCTGACGCTGCAGGGTAGTACCGGTAACCCTACCACTGCTCCGGGGTACGCCTGCTGTCCGTACGGGCGCTCCGGGCTAGGCCTGGCCACCTAACTGGGCCTCTGCGGTAGGCCTGGCTGGCCTCCTTAACTGATGCTGCGAGGTAGGCCTGGCCTCCCTACCTGATGCTTCGGGGTAGGCCTCGAGTCCCTACCTGACGCTGCGGGGTAGTACCGGTACCCCTACCGCTGCTCCAGGATACACCTGCTGTCCGTACGGGTGCTCCGAGCTAGGCCTCGCCTCCCTACCTCAACCCCTGGGGTAGGGCCTGGCCTCCCTACCTGATGCTCCGGGCTCGGCCTGGCGTCCCTACCTGACGCTGCGGAGTAGTACTGGTACCCCTACCGCTGCTCCGGGGTATGCCTGCTGTCCGTACGGGCGCTCCGGGCTAGGCCTGGCCAACCTACCTGACCCTCCAGGGCAGGCCTGGCCTCCCTACCTGACGCTCCGGGCTCGGCCTGGCGTCCCTACCTGACGCTGCAGGGTAGTACCGGTACCCCTACCGCTGCTCCAGGATACACCTGCTGTCCTTACGGGTGCTCTGAGCTAGGCCTCGCCTCCCTACCTCAACCCCTGGGGTAGGGCCTGGCCTCCCTACCTGACGCTCCGGGCTCGGCCTGGCGTCCCTACCTGACGCTGCGGGGTAGTACCGGTACCCTTACCGCTGCTCCAGGATACACCTGCTGTCTTTACGGGTGCTCCGAGCTAGGCCTCGCCTCCCTACCTCAACCCCTGGGGTAGGGCCTGGCCTCCCAGCCGGACGCTCCGGGCTCGGCCTGGCGTCCCTACCTGACGCTGCAGGGTAGTACCGGTACCCCTACCGCTGCTCCTGGGTACGCCTGCTGTCCGTACGGGCGCTCCGGGCTAGGCCTGGCCACCTAACTGGGCCTCTGCGGTAGGCCTGGCTGGCCTCCTTAACTGATGCTGCGAGGTAGGCCTGGCCTCCCTACCTGATGCTTCGGGGTAGGCCTCGAGTCCCTACCTGACGCTGCGGGGTAGTACCGGTACCCCTACCGCTGCTCCAGGATACACCTGCTGTCCGTACGGGTGCTCCGAGCTAGGCCTCGCCTCCCTACCTCAACCCCTGGGGTACGGCCTGGCCTCCCAGCCGGACGCTCCGGGCTCGGCCTGGCGTCCCTACCTGACGCTGCGGGGTAGTACCGGTACCCCTACCGCTGCTCCGGGGTACGCCTGCTGTCCGTACGGGCGCTCCGGGCTAGGCCTGGCCACCCTAACTGGGCCTCTGCGGTAGGCCTGGCCTCCTTAACTGATGCTGCGAGGTAGGCCTGGCCTCCCTATCTGATGCTTCGGGGTAGGCCTGGCGTCCCTACCTGACGCTGCGGGGTAGTACCGGTACCCCTACCGCTGCTCCGGGGTACGCCTGCTGTCCGTACGGGCGCTCCGGGCTAGGCCTGGCCACCCTAACTGGGCCTCTGCGGTAGGCCTGGCCTCCTTAACTGATGCTGCGAGGTAGACCCGGCCTCCCTACCTGATCCTCCAGGGTAGGCCTGGCATCCCTACCTGACGCTCCGGGGTAGTACCGGTGCCCCTCATTGGTACTCCGGGGTGGAACCGGTACCCCTACTCGTACCCCGGGGTGCACCTGCTGTCCCTCCTAGCGCCCGGGGCTTGACCCGCCCTCCCTTACCTGACCCTCCGGGGTAGGCCTGGCCTCTGTACCTCATGCTCCGGGCTCGGTCTGGCGTCCCTACCCGACGCTGCGGGGTAGTACCGCTACCCCTTATTTGGTGCTCCGGGGTAGTACCGGTACCCCTCATTTTGCGCTGCGGGGTAGTACCGGTACCCCTGCTGGTACTCCGGGGTACACCGGCTGTCCCTCCTAGCGCTCTGGGTTAAGACCCGCCCTCCCTACCTCACCCTCCGGGCTAGGCCTGGCGTCCCTACCTGATCCTGCAGGGTATAACTAGGACCCCTACCCGATACTCGGGGGTAATACCGGTGCCCCTACCGCTGCTCCGGGGTAGGCCTGCTGCCCGTACGGGCCCTCCGGGCTACGTCTCGCCACCCCAACTGGGCCTCTGCGGTAGGCCTGGCCTCCCTACCTGATGCTCCGGGGTAGGCGTGGCGTCCCTACCTGACGCTGCGGGGTAGTACCGGTACCCCTACCGCTGCTCCGGGGTACGCCTGCTGTCCGTACGGGCGCTCCGGCCTAGGCCTGGCCACCTAACTGGGCCTCTGCGGTAGGCCTGGCCTCCTTAACTGATGCTGCGAGGTAGGCCTGGCCTCCCTACCTGATGCTTCGGGGTAGGCCTCGAGTCCCTACCTGACGCTGCGGGGTAGTACCGGTACCCCTACCGCTGCTCCGGGGTACGCCCGCTGTCCGTACGGGCGCTCCGGGCTCGGCCTGGCCACCCTACCTGACCCTCCAGGGTAGGCCTGGCCTCCCTACCTGACGCTCTGGGGTAGGCCTGGCGTCCCTACCTGACGCTGCAGGGTAGTGCCGGTACCACTACCGCTGCTCCAGGATACACCTCCTGTCCTTACGGGTGCTCCGAGCTAGGCCTCGCCTCCCTACCTCAACCCCTGGGGTAGGGCCTGGCCTCCCAGCCGGATGCTCCGGGCTCGGCCTGGCGTCCCTACCTGACGCTGCAGGGTAGTACCGGTACCCCTACCACTGCTCCGGGGTACGCCTGCTGTCCGTACGGGTGCTCCGTGCTAGGCCTGGGCACCCTATCTGGGCCTCTGCGGTAGGCCTGGCCTCCCTACCTGATGCTCCGGGCTCGGCCTGGCGTCCCTACCTGACGCTGCAGGGTAGTACCGGTAACCCTACCGCTGCTCCGGGGTACGCCTGCTGTCCGTACGGGCGCTCCGGGCTAGGCCTGGCCACCCTAACTGGGCCTCTGCGGTAGGCCTGGCTGGCCTCCCTACCTGATGCTTCGGGGTAGGCCTCGAGTCCCTACCTGACGCTGCGGGGTAGTACCGGTACCCCTACTGCTGCTTCAGGATACACCTGCTGTCCATACGGGTGCTCCGAGCTAGGCCTCGCCTCCCTACCTCAACCCCATAGGTAGGGCCTGGCCTCCCAACCTGATGCTCTGGGGTAGGCCTGGCGTCCCTACCTGACGCTGCGGGGTAGTACCGGTACCCCTACCGCTGCTCCAGGATACACCTGCTGTCTGTACGGGTGCTCCGAGCTACGCCTCGCCTCCCTACCTCAACCCCTGGGGTAGGGCCTGGCCTCCCAGCCGGACGCTCCGGGCTCGGCCTGGCGTCCCTACCTGACGCTGCACGGTAGTACCGGTACCCCTACCGCTGCTCCGGGGTACGCCTGCTGTCCGTACGGGCGCTCCGGGCTAGGCCTGGCCACCCTATCTGGGCCTGTGCGGTAGGCCTGGCCTCCTTAACTGATGCTGCGAGGTAGGCCTGGCCTCCCTACCTGATGCTTCGGGGTAGGCCTCGAGTCCCTACCTGATGCTGCGGGGTAGTACCGGTACCCCTACCGCTTCTCCAGGATACACCTGCTGTCCATACGGGTGCTCCGAGCTAGGCCTCGCCTCCCTACCTCAACCCCTGGGGTAGGCCTGGCCTCCCCACCTGATGCTGCGGGGTAGGCCTGGCCTCTGTACCTGATGCTGCGGGCTCGGCCTGGCATCCCTACCTGACGCTGTGGGGTAGTAACGGTACCCCTACCGCTGCTCCGGGGTACATCCGCTGTCCCTACGGGCACGCGGGGGCTAGGCCTGGCTGCCCTACCTCACCCTCCGGGCTCGGCCTGGCGTCCCTACCTGATCCTGCGGCGCAGTACCGCTACCCCTACCGGTACTCGGGGGTAGTACCGGTACCCCTACCGCGGCTCCGGGGTACGCCTGCTGTCCGTACGGGTGCTCCGAGCTAGGCCTCGCCTCCCTACCTCAACCCCTGGGGTAGGGCCTGGCCTCCCTACCTGACGCTTTGGGCTCGGCCTGGCGTCCCTACCTGACGCTGCGGGGTAGTACCGGTACCCCTACCGCTCCTCCGGGGTATGCCTGCTGTCCGTACGGGCGCTCCGGGCTAGGCCTGGCCACCCTAACTGGGCCTCTGCGGTAGGCCTGGCTGGCCTCCTTAACTGATGCTGTGAGGTAGGCCTGGCCTCCCTACCTGATGCTTCGGGGTAGGCCTCGAGTCCCTACCTGACGCTGCGGGGTAGTACCGGTACCCCTACCGCTGCTCCAGGATACACCTGCTGTCCGTACGGGTGCTCCGAGCTAGGCCTCGCCTCCCTACCTCAACCCCTGGGGTAGGGCCTGGCCTCCCAGCCGGACGCTTCGGGCTCGGCCTGGCGTCCCTACCTGACGCTGCAGGGTAGTACCGGTACCCCTACCGCTGCTCCGGGGTACGCCTGCTGTCCGTACGGGCGCTCCGGGCTAGGCCTGGCATCCCTACCTGACGCTGTGGGGTAGTAACGGAACCCCTACCGCTGCTCCGGGGTACATCCGCTGTCCCTACGGGCACGCGGGGGCTAGGCCTGGCCGCCCTACCTCACCCTCCGGGCTCGGCGTGGCGTCCCTACCTGATCCTGCGGCGCAGTACTGGTACCCTACCAGTACTCGGGGGTAGTACCGGTACCCCTACCGCTGCTCCGGGGTACGCCTGCTCTCCATACGGGCGCTCCGGGCTAGGCTTGGCCACCTAACTGGGTCTCTGCGGTAGGCCTCGCCTCCTTAACTGATGCTGCGAGGTAGACCTGGCCTCCCTACCTGATTTTTCGGGGTAGGCCTCGAGTCCCTACCTGACGCTGCGGGGTAGTACCGGTACCCTTACCGCTGCTCCGGGGTATGCCTGCTGTCCGTACGGGCACTCCGGGCTAGGCCTGGCCACCCTACCTGACGCTCCAGGGCAGGCCTGGCCTCCCTACCTGACCCTCCAGGGCAGGCCTGCCCTCCCTACCTGACGCCTTGGGCTCGGCCTGGCGTCCCTACCTGACGCTGCAGGGTAGTACCGGTACCCCTACCGCTGCTCCGGGGTACGCCTGCTGTCCGTACGGGCGCTCCGGGCTAGGCCTGGCCACCCTAACTGGGCCTCTGCGGTAGGCCTGGCCTCCTTACCTGATGCTGTGGGGTAGGCCTCGAGTCCCTACCTGACACTGCGGGGTAGTACCGCTACCCCTTATTTGGTGCTCCGGGGTAGTACCGGTACCCCTTATTTTGCGCTCCGGGGTAGTACCGGTACCCCTGCTGGTACTTCGGGGTACACCGGCTGTCCCTCCTAGCGCTCTGGGTTAAGACACGCCCTCCCTACCTCACCCTCCGGGCTAGGCCTGGCGTCCCTACCTGATCCTGCAGGGTATAACTAGGACCCCTACCCGATACTCGGGGGTAATACCGGTGCCCCTACCGCTGCTCCGGGGTACGCCTGCTGTCCGTACGGGCGCTCCGGGCTAGGCCTGTCCACTCTACCTGACCCTCCAGGGTAGGCCTGGCCACCCTACCTGACGCTGTGGCGTAGGCCTGGCGTCCCTACCTGATCCTGTGGGGCAGTACCGGTACCCCTACCGGTACTCCGGGGTACATCCGTTGTCCCTACGGGCACGCGGGGGCTGGGCCTGGCCGCCCTACCTCAGCCTCCAGGCTAGGCCTGGCGTCCCTACCCGATGCTGCAGGGTGGTACCGGTACCCCTACCGGTACTCCGGGGTACATCCGCTGTCCCTACGGGCACGCGGGGGCTAGGCCTGGCCGCCCTACCTCACCCTCCGGGCTCGGCGTGGCGTCCCTACCTGATCCTGCGGCGCAGTACTGGTACCCCTACCGGTACTCGGGGGTATGTATTGGTTTTGTGTGGCAAGGTTTTGGTAGTGGGGGGGGGTTGCAGGGGTGGCTTCTGTAAGAAGTTGCTGGAAGCTTCCCCTGTGTTCGAGAGAGAGAGCCAATACCAGCCGGCTCTAAGAGGGACCCGCCGCCGGCCAAGGCCGAGCCAATCAGCGATAGTGGTAACGCCTCTGTGATAACATTTTTAAGAAGGGAAGAAAAAAAGTTGACACAGACGAAAGCGGCCGCCGGAGAGAGGAGTGAGAACATGTAAGAGAAACAACCCTGCAGACACCAAGGTCAGTGAAGAAGGAGGGGGAGGAGATGCTCCAGGCGCCGGAGCAGAGAGTCCCCTGCGGCCCGTGGTGAAGACCATGGTGAGGCAGGCTGTCCCCCTGCAGTCCATGGAGGTCCACGGTGGTGCAGATATCCACCTGCAGCCCGTGGAGGACCCCACGCCGGAGCAGGTGGGTTCCCGAAGGAGGCTGTGACCCCGTGGGAAGCCCGCGCTGGAGCAGGTTCCTGCCAGGACCTGCGGATCTGTGGAGAGGAGCCCACGGAGCAGGTTTTCTGGCAGGACTTGTGACCCCGTGGGGGACCCGCGCTGGAGCAGTGTGCTCCTGAAGGACTGCACGCCGTGGAAAGGACCCATGCTGGAGCAGTTCGTGAAGAACTGCAGCCCGTGGGAAGGGCCCACGTTGGAGAAGTTCGTGGAGGACTGTCTCCCGTGGGTGGGACCCCACGTTGGAGCAGGGGAAGAGTGTGATGAGTCCTCCCCCTGAGGAGGATGAAGCGGCAGAAAATAACGTGTGATGAACTGACCGTAACCCCCATTCCCTGTCCCCCTGTGCCGCTGGGGGGGGGTGGTAGAGAATCCGGGAGTGAAGTTGTGCCCGGGAAGAAGGGAGGGGTGGAGGGAAGGTGTTCTGAGATTTGGTTTTATTTCTCATTATCCTCCTCTGGTTGATTTGTAATAAATGCAGTTAATTTTCCCCAAGCTGAGTCTGTTTTGCCCATGACGGTAATTGGTGAGCAATCTCTCCTGTCCTTATCTCGACCCACAAGCTCTTTGTTATATTTTCTCTCCCCTGTCCAGCTGAGGAGGGGGAGTGATAGAACGGCTTTGGTGGGCACCTGGCATCTAGCCAGGGTCAAACCACCACAGGGTAGTACCGGTACCCCTACCGCTGCTCCGGGGTACGCCTGCTGTCCGTACGGGCCCTCTGGGCTAGGCTTGGCCTGCCTACCTGACCCTCCAGGGTAGACCCGGCCTCCCTACCTGATCCTCCAGGGTAGGCCTGGCATCCCTACCTGACGCTCCGGGGTAGTACCGGTGCCCCTCATTGGTACTCCGGGGTGGAACCGGTACCCCTACTCGTACCCCGGGGTGCACCTGCTGTCCCTCCTAGCGCCCGGGGCTAGACCCGCCCTCCCTTACCTGACCCTCCGGGGTAGGCCTGGCCTCTGTACCTGATGCTCCGGGCTCGGTCTGGCGTCCCTACCCGACGCTGCGGGGTAGTACCGCTACCCCTTATTTGGTGCTCCGGGGTAGTACCGGTACCCCTTATTTTGCGCTCCGGGGTAGTACCGGTACCCCTGCTGGTACTCCGGGGTACACCGGCTGTCCCTCCTAGCGCTCTGGGTTAAGACCCGCCCTCCCTACCTCACCCTCCGGGCTAGGCCTGGCGTCCCTACCTGATCCTGCAGGGTATAACTAGGACCCCTACCCGATACTCGGGGGTAATACCGGTGCCCCTACCGCTGCTCCGGGGTAGGCCTGCTGCCCGTACGGGCCCTCCGGGCTACGTCTCGCCACCCTAACTGAGCCTCTGGGGTAGGCCTGGTTTCCCTACCTGATGCCGCGGGGTAGGTCTGGCCTCCCTACCTGACACTGCGGGGTAGTACCGGTACCTGTACCGCTGCTCCAGGGTACTCCTGCTGTCCGTACGGGTGCTCCGAGCTAGGCCTCGCCTCCCTACCTCAACCCCTGGGGTAGGCCTGGCCTCCCCACCTGATGCTGCGGGGTAGGCCTGGCCTCTGTACCTGATGCTGCGGGCTCGGCCTGGCATCCCTACCTGACGCTGTGGGGTAGTAACGGTACCCCTACCGCTGCTACGGGGTACATCCGCTGTCCCTACGGGCACGCGGGGGCTAGGCCTGTCCGCCCTACCTCACCCTCCGGGCTAGGCCTGGCGTCCCTACCTGATCCTGCGGCGCAGTACCGGTACCCCTACCGATACTCGGGGGTAATACCGGTGCCCCTACCGCTGCTCCGGGGTAGGCCTGCTGCCCGTACGGGCCCTCCGGGCTACGTCTCGCCACCCTAACTGAGCCTCTGGGGTAGGCCTGGTTTCCCTACCTGATGCCGCGGGGTAGGTCTGGCCTCCCTACCTGACACTGCGGGGTAGTACCGGTACCTGTACCGCTGCTCCAGGGTACTCCTGCTGTCCGTACGGGTGCTCCGAGCTAGGCCTCGCCTCCCTACCTCAACCCCTGGGGTAGGCCTGGCCTCCCCACCTGATGCTGCGGGGTAGGCCTGGCCTCTGTACCTGATGCTGCGGGCTCGGCCTGGCATCCCTACCTGACGCTGTGGGGTAGTAACGGTACCCCTACCGCTGCTCCGGGGTACATCCGCTGTCCCTACGGGCACGCGGGGGCTAGGCCTGGCCGCCCTACCTCACCCTCCGGGCTCGGCGTGGCGTCCCTACCTGATCCTGCGGCGCAGTACCGGTACCCCTACCGATACTCGGGGGTAATACCGGTGCCCCTACCGCTGCTCCGGGGTAGGCCTGCTGCCCGTACGGGCCCTCCGGGCTACGTCTCGCCACCCTAACTGAGCCTCTGGGGTAGGCCTGGTTTCCCTACCTGATGCCGCGGGGTAGGTCTGGCCTCCCTACCTGACACTGCGGGGTAGTACCGGTACTTGTACCGCTGCTCCAGGGTACTCCTGCTGTCCGTACGGGTGCTCCGAGCTAGGCCTCGCCTCCCTACCTCAACCCCTGGGGTAGGCCTGGCCTCCCCACCTGATGCTGCGGGGTAGGCCTGGCCTCTGTACCTGATGCTGCGGGCTCGCCTGGCGTCCCTACCTGACGCTGCAGGGTGGTACTTGTACCCCCATCGGTACACGGGGGTAGTACCGGTACCCCTACCGCTGCTCCGGGGCACGCCTGCTGTCCGTACAGGCATTCCGAGCTAGGCCTGGCCACCCTAACTGAGCCTCTGGGGTAGGCCTGGTTTCCCTACCTGATGCTGTGGGGTAGGCCTCGAGTCCCTACCTGATGCTGCGGGGTAGTACCGGTACCCCTGCCGCTGCTCCGGGGTACTCCTGCTGTCCGTACGGGTGCTCCAACCTAGGCCTCACCTCCCTACCTCAACCCCTGGGGTAGGCCTGGCCTCCCTACCTGATGCTCCGGGCTCGGCCTGGCGTCCCTACCTGACGCTGCGGGGTAGTACCGGTACCCCTACCGCTGCTCCGGGGTACGCCTGCTGTCCGTACGGGCGCTCCGGGCTAGGCCTGGCCACCCTAACTGGGCCTCTGCGGTAGGCCTGGCTGGCCTCCTTAACTGATGCTGCGAGGTAGGCCTGGCCTCCCTACCTGATGCTTCGGGGTAGGCCTCGAGTCCCTACCTGACGCTGCGGGGTAGTACCGGTACCCCTACCGCTGCTCCAGGATACACCTGCTGTCCGTACGGGTGCTCCGAGCTAGGCCTCGCCTCCCTACCTCAACCCCTGGGGTAGGGCCTGGCCTCCCAGCCGGACGCTCCGGGCTCGGCCTGGCGTCCCTACCTGACGCTGCGGGGTAGTACCGGTACCCCTACCGCTGCTCCGGGGTACGCCTGCTGTCCGTACAGGCGCTCCGGGCTAGGCCTGGCCACCCTAACTGGGCCTCTGCTGTAGGCCTGGCCTCCTTAACTGATGCTGCGAGGTAGGCCTGGCCTCCCTACCTGATGCTTCGGGGTAGGCCTCGAGTCCCTACCTGACGCTGCGGGGTAGTAGCGGTACCCCTACCGCTGCTCCAGGATACACCTGCTGCCCGTGCGGGTGCTCCGAGATAGGCGTCGCCTCCCTACCTCAACCCCTGGGGTAGGGCCTGGCCTCCCAGCCGGACGCTCCTGGCTCGGCCTGGCGTCCCTACCTGACGCTGCAGGGTAGTACCGGTACCCCTACCGCTGCTCCGGGGTACGCCTGCTGTCCGTACGGGTGCTCCGGGCTAGGCCTGGCCACCCTACCTGACCCTCCAGGGCAGGCCTGGCCTCCCTACCTGATCCTGTGGGGCAGTACCGGTACCCCTACCGGTACTCCGGGGTACATCTGTTGTCCCTACGGGCACGCGGGGGCTGGGCCTGGCCGCCCTACCTCAGCCTCCAGGCTAGGCCTGGCGTCCCTACCCGATGCTGCAGGGTGGTACCGGTACCCCTACCGGTACTCCGGGGTACATCCGCTGTCCCTACGGGCACGCGGGGGCTAGGCCTGCCCGCCCTACCTCACCCTCCGGGCTCGGCGTGGCGTCCCTACCTGATCCGGCGGCGCAGTACTGGTACCCCTACCGGTACTCGGGGGTATGTATTGGTTTTGTGTGGCAAGGTTTTGGTAGTGGGGGGGGGTTGCAGGGGTGGCTTCTGTAAGAAGTTGCTGGAAGCTTCCCCTGTGTTCGAGAGAGAGAGCCAATACCAGCCGGCTCTAAGAGGGACCCGCCGCCGGCCAAGGCCGAGCCAATCAGCGATAGTGGTAACGCCTCTGTGATAACATTTTTAAGAAGGGAAGAAAAAAAGTTGACACAGACGAAAGCGGCCGCCGGAGAGAGGAGTGAGAACATGTAAGAGAAACAACCCTGCAGACACCAAGGTCAGTGAAGAAGGAGGGGGAGGAGATGCTCCAGGCGCCGGAGCAGAGAGTCCCCTGCGGCCCGTGGTGAAGACCATGGTGAGGCAGGCTGTCCCCCTGCAGTCCATGGAGGTCCACGGTGGTGCAGATATCCACCTGCAGCCCGTGGAGGACCCCACGCCGGAGCAGGTGGGTTCCCGAAGGAGGCTGTGACCCCGTGGGAAGCCCGCGCTGGAGCAGGTTCCTGCCAGGACCTGCGGATCTGTGGAGAGGAGCCCACGGAGCAGGTTTTCTGGCAGGACTTGTGACCCCGTGGGGGACCCGCGCTGGAGCAGTGTGCTCCTGAAGGACTGCACGCCGTGGAAAGGACCCATGCTGGAGCAGTTCGTGAAGAACTGCAGCCCGTGGGAAGGGCCCACGTTGGAGAAGTTCGTGGAGGACTGTCTCCCGTGGGTGGGACCCCACGTTGGAGCAGGGGAAGAGTGTGATGAGTCCTCCCCCTGAGGAGGATGAAGCGGCAGAAAATAACGTGTGATGAACTGACCGTAACCCCCATTCCCTGTCCCCCTGTGCCGCTGGGGGGGGGTGGTAGAGAATCCGGGAGTGAAGTTGTGCCCGGGAAGAAGGGAGGGGTGGAGGGAAGGTGTTCTGAGATTTGGTTTTATTTCTCATTATCCTCCTCTGGTTGATTTGTAATAAATGCAGTTAATTTTCCCCAAGCTGAGTCTGTTTTGCCCATGACGGTAATTGGTGAGCAATCTCTCCTGTCCTTATCTCGACCCACAAGCTCTTTGTTATATTTTCTCTCCCCTGTCCAGCTGAGGAGGGGGAGTGATAGAACGGCTTTGGTGGGCACCTGGCATCTAGCCAGGGTCAAACCACCACAGGGTAGTACCGGTACCCCTACCGCTGCTCCGGGGTACGCCTGCTGTCCGTACGGGCCCTCTGGGCTAGGCTTGGCCTGCCTACCTGACCCTCCAGGGTAGACCCGGCCTCCCTACCTGATCCTCCAGGGTAGGCCTGGCATCCCTACCTGACGCTCCGGGGTAGTACCGGTGCCCCTCATTGGTACTCCGGGGTGGAACCGGTACCCCTACTCGTACCCCGGGGTGCACCTGCTGTCCCTCCTAGCGCCCGGGACTAGACCCGCCCTCCCTTACCTGACCCTCCGGGGTAGGCCTGGCCTCTGTACCTGATGCTCCGGGCTCGGTCTGGCGTCCCTACCCGACGCTGCGGGGTAGTACCGCTACCCCTTATTTGGTGCTCCGGGGTAGTACCGGTACCCCTTATTTTGCGCTCCGGGGTAGTACCGGTACCCCTGCTGGTACTCCGGGGTACACCGGCTGTCCCTCCTAGCGCTCTGGGTTAAGACCCGCCCTCCCTACCTCACCCTCCGGGCTAGGCCTGGCGTCCCTACCTGATCCTGCAGGGTATAACTAGGACCCCTACCCGATACTCGGGGGTAATACCGGTGCCCCTACCGCTGCTCCGGGGTAGGCCTGCTGCCCGTACGGGCCCTCCGGGCTACGTCTCGCCACCCTAAATGAGCCTCTGGGGTAGGCCTGGTTTCCCTACCTGATGCCGCAGGGTAGGTCTGGCCTCCCTACCTGACACTGCGGGGTAGTACCGGTACCTGTACCGCTGCTCCAGGGTACTCCTGCTGTCCGTACGGGTGCTCCGAGCTAGGCCTCGCCTCCCTACCTCAACCCCTGGGGTAGGCCTGGCCTCCCCACCTGATGCTGCGGGGTAGGCCTGGCCTCTGTACCTGATGCTGCGGGCTCGGCCTGGCATCCCTACCTGACGCTGTGGGGTAGTAACGGTACCCCTACCGCTGCTCCGGGGTACGCCTGCTGTCCGTACGGGCGCTCCGGGCTAGGCCTGGCCACCTAACTGGGCCTCTGCGGTAGGCCTGGCCTCCTTAACTGATGCTGCGAGGTAGGCCTGGCCTCCCTATCTGATGCTTCGGGGTAGGCCTCGAGTCCCTACCTGACGCTGCGGGGTAGTACCGGTACCCCTACCGCTGCTCCAGGATACACCTGCTGTCCGTACGGGTGCTCCGAGCTAGGCCTCGCCTCCCTACCTCAACCCCTGGGGTAGGGCCTGGCCTCCCAACCTGATGCTCTGGGGTAGGCCTGGCGTCCCTACCTGACGCTGCGGAGTAGTACTGGTACCCCTACCGCTGCTCCGGGGTACGCCTGCTGTCCGTACGGGCGCTCCGGGCTAGGCCTGGCCACCTAACTGGGCCTCTGCGGTAGGCCTGGCCTCCTTAACTGATGCTGCGAGGTAGGCCTGGCCTCCCGATCTGATGCTTCGGGGTAGGCCTCGAGTCCCTACCTGACGCTGCGGGGTAGTACCGGTACCCCTACCGCTTCCCCAGGATACACCTGCTGTCCGTACGGGTGCTCCGAGCTAGGCCTCGCCTCCCTACCTCAACCCCTGGGGTAGGGCCTGGCCTCCCAGCCGGACGCTCCGGGCTCGGACTGGCATCCCTACCTGACGCTGCAGGGTAGTACCGGTACCCCTACCGCTGATCCGGGGTACGCCTGCTGTCCGTAAGGGCGCTCCGGGCTAGGCCTGGCCACCCTAACTGGGCCTCTGCGGTAGGCCTGGCCTCCTTAACTGATGCTGCGAGGTAGGCCTGGCCTCCCTGTCTGATGCTTCGGGGTAGGCCTGGAGTCCCTACCTGACGCTGCGGGGTAGTACCGGTACCCCTACCGCTGCTCCGGGGTACGCCTGCTGTCCGTACGGGCGCTCCGGGCTAGGCCTGGCCACCCTACCTGACCGTCCAGGGCAGGCCTGGCCTCCCTACCTGACCCTCCAGAGCAGGCCTGGCCTCCCTACCTGACGCTCCGGGCTCGGCCTGGCGTCCCTACCTGACGCTGCAGGGTAGTACCGGTACCCCTACCGCTGCTCCAGGATACACCTGCTGTCCTTACGGGTGCTCCGAGCTAGGCCTCGCCTCCCTACCGCAACCCCATGGGTAGGGCATGGCCTCCCTACCTGACGCTCCGGGCTCGGCCTGGCATCCCTACCTGACGCTGCAGGGTAGTACCGGTAACCCTACCGCTCCTCCGGGGTATGCCTGCTGTCCGTACGGGCGCTCCGGGCTAGGCCTGGCCACCCTAACTGGGCCTCTGCGGTAGGCCTGGCTGGCCTCCTTAACTGATGCTGCGAGGTAGGCCTGGCCTCCCTACCTGATGCTTCGGGGTAGGCCTCGAGTCCCTACCTGACGCTGCGGGGTAGTACCGGTACCCCTACCGCTTCTCCAGGATACACCTGCTGTCCGTACGGGTGCTCCGAGCTAGGCCTCGCCTCCCTACCTCAACCCCTGGGGTAGGCCTGGCCTCCCCACCTGATGCTGCGGGGTAGGCCTGGCCTCTGTACCTGATGCTGCGGGCTCGGCCTGGCATCCCTACCTGACGCTGTGGGGTAGTAACGGTACCCCTACCGCTGCTCCGGGGTACATCCGCTGTCCCTACGGGCACGCGGGGGCTAGGCCTGGCCGCCCTACCTCACCCTCCGGGCTCGGCCTGGCGTCCCTACCTGATCCTGCGGCGCAGTACCGGTACCCCTACCGGTACTGGGGGGTAGTACCGGTACCCCTACCGCGGCTCCGGGGTACACCTGCTGTCCGTACGGGCGTTCCGAGCTAGGCCTGGCCACCCTAACTGAGCCTCTGGGGTAGGCCTGGCCTCCTTACCTGATGCTCCGGGCTCGGCTTGGCGTCCCTACCTGACGCTGCGGGGTAGTACCGGTACCCCTACCGGGGCTCCGGGGTACGCCTGCTGTCCGTACGGGTGCTCTGAGCTAGGCCTGGCCACCCTACCTGACCCTCCAGGGTAGGCCTGGCCACCCTACCTGACGCTGTGGCGTAGGCCTGGCATCCCTACCTGATCCTGTGGGGCAGTACCGGTACCCCTACCGGTACTCCGGGGTACATCTGTTGTCCCTACGGGCACGCGGGGGCTGGGCCTGGCCGCCCTACCTCAGCCTCCAGGCTAGGCCTGGCGTCCCTACCCGATGCTGCAGGGTGGTACCGGTACCCCTACCGGTACTCCGGGGTACATCCGCTGTCCCTACGGGCACGCGGGGGCTAGGCCTGCCCGCCCTACCTCACCCTCCGGGCTCGGCGTGGCGTCCCTACCTGATCCGGCGGCGCAGTACTGGTACCCCTACCGGTACTCGGGGGTATGTATTGGTTTTGTGTGGCAAGGTTTTGGTAGTGGGGGGGGGTTGCAGGGGTGGCTTCTGTAAGAAGTTGCTGGAAGCTTCCCCTGTGTTCGAGAGAGAGAGCCAATACCAGCCGGCTCTAAGAGGGACCCGCCGCCGGCCAAGGCCGAGCCAATCAGCGATAGTGGTAACGCCTCTGTGATAACATTTTTAAGAAGGGAAGAAAAAAAGTTGACACAGACGAAAGCGGCCGCCGGAGAGAGGAGTGAGAACATGTAAGAGAAACAACCCTGCAGACACCAAGGTCAGTGAAGAAGGAGGGGGAGGAGATGCTCCAGGCGCCGGAGCAGAGAGTCCCCTGCGGCCCGTGGTGAAGACCATGGTGAGGCAGGCTGTCCCCCTGCAGTCCATGGAGGTCCACGGTGGTGCAGATATCCACCTGCAGCCCGTGGAGGACCCCACGCCGGAGCAGGTGGGTTCCCGAAGGAGGCTGTGACCCCGTGGGAAGCCCGCGCTGGAGCAGGTTCCTGCCAGGACCTGCGGATCTGTGGAGAGGAGCCCACGGAGCAGGTTTTCTGGCAGGACTTGTGACCCCGTGGGGGACCCGCGCTGGAGCAGTGTGCTCCTGAAGGACTGCACGCCGTGGAAAGGACCCATGCTGGAGCAGTTCGTGAAGAACTGCAGCCCGTGGGAAGGGCCCACGTTGGAGAAGTTCGTGGAGGACTGTCTCCCGTGGGTGGGACCCCACGTTGGAGCAGGGGAAGAGTGTGATGAGTCCTCCCCCTGAGGAGGATGAAGCGGCAGAAAATAACGTGTGATGAACTGACCGTAACCCCCATTCCCTGTCCCCCTGTGCCGCTGGGGGGGGGTGGTAGAGAATCCGGGAGTGAAGTTGTGCCCGGGAAGAAGGGAGGGGTGGAGGGAAGGTGTTCTGAGATTTGGTTTTATTTCTCATTATCCTCCTCTGGTTGATTTGTAATAAATGCAGTTAATTTTCCCCAAGCTGAGTCTGTTTTGCCCATGACGGTAATTGGTGAGCAATCTCTCCTGTCCTTATCTCGACCCACAAGCTCTTTGTTATATTTTCTCTCCCCTGTCCAGCTGAGGAGGGGGAGTGATAGAACGGCTTTGGTGGGCACCTGGCATCTAGCCAGGGTCAAACCACCACAGGGTAGTACCGGTACCCCTACCGCTGCTCCGGGGTACGCCTGCTGTCCGTACGGGCCCTCTGGGCTAGGCTTGGCCTGCCTACCTGACCCTCCAGGGTAGACCCGGCCTCCCTACCTGATCCTCCAGGGTAGGCCTGGCATCCCTACCTGACGCTCCGGGGTAGTACCGGTGCCCCTCATTGGTACTCCGGGGTGGAACCGGTACCCCTACTCGTACCCCGGGGTGCACCTGCTGTCCCTCCTAGCGCCCGGGACTAGACCCGCCCTCCCTTACCTGACCCTCCGGGGTAGGCCTGGCCTCTGTACCTGATGCTCCGGGCTCGGTCTGGCGTCCCTACCCGACGCTGCGGGGTAGTACCGCTACCCCTTATTTGGTGCTCCGGGGTAGTACCGGTACCCCTTATTTTGCGCTCCGGGGTAGTACCGGTACCCCTGCTGGTACTCCGGGGTACACCGGCTGTCCCTCCTAGCGCTCTGGGTTAAGACCCGCCCTCCCTACCTCACCCTCCGGGCTAGGCCTGGCGTCCCTACCTGATCCTGCAGGGTATAACTAGGACCCCTACCCGATACTCGGGGGTAATACCGGTGCCCCTACCGCTGCTCCGGGGTAGGCCTGCTGCCCGTACGGGCCCTCCGGGCTACGTCTCGCCACCCTAAATGAGCCTCTGGGGTAGGCCTGGTTTCCCTACCTGATGCCGCAGGGTAGGTCTGGCCTCCCTACCTGACACTGCGGGGTAGTACCGGTACCTGTACCGCTGCTCCAGGGTACTCCTGCTGTCCGTACGGGTGCTCCGAGCTAGGCCTCGCCTCCCTACCTCAACCCCTGGGGTAGGCCTGGCCTCCCCACCTGATGCTGCGGGGTAGGCCTGGCCTCTGTACCTGATGCTGCGGGCTCGGCCTGGCATCCCTACCTGACGCTGTGGGGTAGTAACGGTACCCCTACCGCTGCTCCGGGGTACGCCTGCTGTCCGTACGGGCGCTCCGGGCTAGGCCTGGCCACCTAACTGGGCCTCTGCGGTAGGCCTGGCCTCCTTAACTGATGCTGCGAGGTAGGCCTGGCCTCCCTATCTGATGCTTCGGGGTAGGCCTCGAGTCCCTACCTGACGCTGCGGGGTAGTACCGGTACCCCTACCGCTGCTCCAGGATACACCTGCTGTCCGTACGGGTGCTCCGAGCTAGGCCTCGCCTCCCTACCTCAACCCCTGGGGTAGGGCCTGGCCTCCCAACCTGATGCTCTGGGGTAGGCCTGGCGTCCCTACCTGACGCTGCGGAGTAGTACTGGTACCCCTACCGCTGCTCCGGGGTACGCCTGCTGTCCGTACGGGCGCTCCGGGCTAGGCCTGGCCACCTAACTGGGCCTCTGCGGTAGGCCTGGCCTCCTTAACTGATGCTGCGAGGTAGGCCTGGCCTCCCGATCTGATGCTTCGGGGTAGGCCTCGAGTCCCTACCTGACGCTGCGGGGTAGTACCGGTACCCCTACCGCTTCCCCAGGATACACCTGCTGTCCGTACGGGTGCTCCGAGCTAGGCCTCGCCTCCCTACCTCAACCCCTGGGGTAGGGCCTGGCCTCCCAGCCGGACGCTCCGGGCTCGGACTGGCATCCCTACCTGACGCTGCAGGGTAGTACCGGTACCCCTACCGCTGATCCGGGGTACGCCTGCTGTCCGTAAGGGCGCTCCGGGCTAGGCCTGGCCACCCTAACTGGGCCTCTGCGGTAGGCCTGGCCTCCTTAACTGATGCTGCGAGGTAGGCCTGGCCTCCCTGTCTGATGCTTCGGGGTAGGCCTGGAGTCCCTACCTGACGCTGCGGGGTAGTACCGGTACCCCTACCGCTGCTCCGGGGTACGCCTGCTGTCCGTACGGGCGCTCCGGGCTAGGCCTGGCCACCCTACCTGACCGTCCAGGGCAGGCCTGGCCTCCCTACCTGACCCTCCAGAGCAGGCCTGGCCTCCCTACCTGACGCTCCGGGCTCGGCCTGGCGTCCCTACCTGACGCTGCAGGGTAGTACCGGTACCCCTACCGCTGCTCCAGGATACACCTGCTGTCCTTACGGGTGCTCCGAGCTAGGCCTCGCCTCCCTACCGCAACCCCATGGGTAGGGCATGGCCTCCCTACCTGACGCTCCGGGCTCGGCCTGGCATCCCTACCTGACGCTGCAGGGTAGTACCGGTAACCCTACCGCTCCTCCGGGGTATGCCTGCTGTCCGTACGGGCGCTCCGGGCTAGGCCTGGCCACCCTAACTGGGCCTCTGCGGTAGGCCTGGCTGGCCTCCTTAACTGATGCTGCGAGGTAGGCCTGGCCTCCCTACCTGATGCTTCGGGGTAGGCCTCGAGTCCCTACCTGACGCTGCGGGGTAGTACCGGTACCCCTACCGCTTCTCCAGGATACACCTGCTGTCCGTACGGGTGCTCCGAGCTAGGCCTCGCCTCCCTACCTCAACCCCTGGGGTAGGGCCTGGCCTCCCAGCCGGACGCTCCGGGCTCGGCCTGGCGTCCCTACCTGACGCTGCAGGGTAGTACCGGTACCCCTACCGCTGCTCCGGGGTACGCCTGCTGTCCGTACGGGCGCTCCGGGCTAGGCCTGGCCACCCTAACTGGGCCTCTGCGGTAGGCCTGGCCTCCTTACCTGATGCTGTGGGGTAGGCCTCGAGTCCCTACCTGACGCTGCGGGGTAGTACCGCTACCCCTTATTTGGTGCTCCGGGGTAGTACCGGTACCCCTTATTTTGCGCTCCGGGGTAGTACCGGTACCCCTGCTGGTACTTCGGGGTACACCGGCTGTCCCTCCTAGCGCTCTGGGTTAAGACACGCCCTCCCTACCTCACCCTCCGGGCTAGGCCTGGCGTCCCTACCTGATCCTGCAGGGTATAACTAGGACCCCTACCCGATACTCGGGGGTAATACCGGTGCCCCTACCGCTGCTCCGGGGTAGGCCTGCTGCCCGTACGGGCCCTCCGGGCTACGTCTAGCCACCCTAACTGAGCCTCTGGGGTAGGCCTGGTTTCCCTATCTGATGCCGCGGGGTAGGTCTGGCCTCCCTACCTGACACTGCGGGGTAGTACCGGTACCTGTACCGCTGCTCCAGGGTACTCCTGCTGTCCGTACGGGTGCTCCGAGCTAGGCCTCGCCTCCCTACCTCAACCCCTGGGGTAGGCCTGGCCTCCCCACCTGATGCTGCGGGGTAGGCCTGGCCTCTGTACCTGATGCTGCGGGCTCGG
This sequence comes from Necrosyrtes monachus, assembly GCA_037953605.1. Taxonomy (NCBI): domain Eukaryota; kingdom Metazoa; phylum Chordata; class Aves; order Accipitriformes; family Accipitridae; genus Necrosyrtes; species Necrosyrtes monachus. The sequence continues at coordinate 109,400 of JAZGTQ010000616.1, read as the reverse complement.
CCTGGCATCCCTACCTGACGCTGTGGGGTAGTAACGGTACCCCTACCGCTGCTCCGGGGTACATCCGCTGTCCCTACGGGCACGCGGGGGCTAGGCCTGGCCGCCCTACCTCACCCTCCGGGCTCGGCCTGGCGTCCCTACCTGATCCTGCGGCGCAGTACCGGTACCCCTACCGGTACTCGGGGGTAGTACCGGTACCCCTACCGCGGCTCCGGGGTACGCCTGCTGTCCGTACGGGCGTTCCGAGCTAGGCCTGGCCACCCTAACTGAGCCTCTGGGGTAGGCCTGGCCTCCTTACCTGATGCTCCGGGCTCGGCTTGGCGTCCCTACCTGACGCTGCGGGGTAGTACCGGTACCCCTACCGGGGCTCCGGGGTACGCCTGCTGTCCGTACGGGTGCTCTGAGCTAGGCCTGGCCACCCTACCTGACCCTCCAGGGTAGGCCTGGCCACCCTACCTGACGCTGTGGCGTAGGCCTGGCGTCCCTACCTGATCCTGTGGGGCAGTACCGGTACCCCTACCGGTACTCCGGGGTACATCCGTTGTCCCTACGGGCACGCGGGGGCTGGGCCTGGCCGCCCTACCTCAGCCTCCAGGCTAGGCCTGGCGTCCCTACCCGATGCTGCAGGGTGGTACCGGTACCCCTACCGGTACTCCGGGGTACATCCGCTGTCCCTACGGGCACGCGGGGGCTAGGCCTGGCCGCCCTACCTCACCCTCCGGGCTCGGCGTGGCGTCCCTACCTGATCCTGCGGCGCAGTACTGGTACCCCTACCGGTACTCGGGGGTATGTATTGGTTTTGTGTGGCAAGGTTTTGGTAGTGGGGGGGGGTTGCAGGGGTGGCTTCTGTAAGAAGTTGCTGGAAGCTTCCCCTGTGTTCGAGAGAGAGAGCCAATACCAGCCGGCTCTAAGAGGGACCCGCCGCCGGCCAAGGCCGAGCCAATCAGCGATAGTGGTAACGCCTCTGTGATAACATTTTTAAGAAGGGAAGAAAAAAAGTTGACACAGACGAAAGCGGCCGCCGGAGAGAGGAGTGAGAACATGTAAGAGAAACAACCCTGCAGACACCAAGGTCAGTGAAGAAGGAGGGGGAGGAGATGCTCCAGGCGCCGGAGCAGAGAGTCCCCTGCGGCCCGTGGTGAAGACCATGGTGAGGCAGGCTGTCCCCCTGCAGTCCATGGAGGTCCACGGTGGTGCAGATATCCACCTGCAGCCCGTGGAGGACCCCACGCCGGAGCAGGTGGGTTCCCGAAGGAGGCTGTGACCCCGTGGGAAGCCCGCGCTGGAGCAGGTTCCTGCCAGGACCTGCGGATCTGTGGAGAGGAGCCCACGGAGCAGGTTTTCTGGCAGGACTTGTGACCCCGTGGGGGACCCGCGCTGGAGCAGTGTGCTCCTGAAGGACTGCACGCCGTGGAAAGGACCCATGCTGGAGCAGTTCGTGAAGAACTGCAGCCCGTGGGAAGGGCCCACGTTGGAGAAGTTCGTGGAGGACTGTCTCCCGTGGGTGGGACCCCACGTTGGAGCAGGGGAAGAGTGTGATGAGTCCTCCCCCTGAGGAGGATGAAGCGGCAGAAAATAACGTGTGATGAACTGACCGTAACCCCCATTCCCTGTCCCCCTGTGCCGCTGGGGGGGGGTGGTAGAGAATCCGGGAGTGAAGTTGTGCCCGGGAAGAAGGGAGGGGTGGAGGGAAGGTGTTCTGAGATTTGGTTTTATTTCTCATTATCCTCCTCTGGTTGATTTGTAATAAATGCAGTTAATTTTCCCCAAGCTGAGTCTGTTTTGCCCATGACGGTAATTGGTGAGCAATCTCTCCTGTCCTTATCTCGACCCACAAGCCCTTTGTTATATTTTCTCTCCCCTGTCCAGCTGAGGAGGGGGAGTGATAGAACGGCTTTGGTGGGCACCTGGCATCTAGCCAGGGTCAAACCACCACAGGGTAGTACCGGTACCCCTACCGCTGCTCCGGGGTACGCCTGCTGTCCGTACGGGCCCTCTGGGCTAGGCTTGGCCTGCCTACCTGACCCTCCAGGGTAGACCCGGCCTCCCTACCTGATCCTCCAGGGTAGGCCTGGCATCCCTACCTGACGCTCCGGGGTAGTACCGGTGCCCCTCATTGGTACTCCGGGGTGGAACCGGTACCCCTACTCGTACCCCGGGGTGCACCTGCTGTCCCTCCTAGCGCCCGGGGCTAGACCCGCCCTCCCTTACCTGACCCTCCGGGGTAGGCCTGGCCTCTGTACCTGATGCTCCGGGCTCGGTCTGGCGTCCCTACCCGACGCTGCGGGGTAGTACCGCTACCCCTTATTTGGTGCTCCGGGGTAGTACCGGTACCCCTTATTTTGCGCTCCGGGGTAGTACCGGTACCCCTGCTGGTACTCCGGGGTACACCGGCTGTCCCTCCTAGCGCTCTGGGTTAAGACCCGCCCTCCCTACCTCACCCTCCGGGCTAGGCCTGGCGTCCCTACCTGATCCTGCAGGGTATAACTAGGACCCCTACCCGATACTCGGGGGTAATACCGGTGCCCCTACCGCTGCTCCGGGGTAGGCCTGCTGCCCGTACGGGCCCTCCGGGCTACGTCTCGCCACCCTAACTGAGCCTCTGGGGTAGGCCTGGTTTCCCTACCTGATGCCGCAGGGTAGGTCTGGCCTCCCTACCTGACACTGCGGGGTAGTACCGGTACCCCTACCGCTGCTCCAGGATACACCTGCTGTCCGTACGGGTGCTCCGAGCTAGGCCTCGCCTCCCTACCTCAACCCCTGGGGTAGGGCCTGGCCTCCCAACCTGATGCTCTGGGGTAGGCCTGGCGTCCCTACCTGACGCTGCGGGGTAGTACCGGTACCCCTACCGCTGCTCCAGGGTACATCCGCTGTCCCTACGGGCATGCGGGGGCTAGGCCTGGCCGCCCTACCTCACCCTACGGGCTCGGCGTGGCGTCCCTACCTGATCCTGTGGCGCAGTACTGGTACCCTACCGGTACTCGGGGGTAGTACCGGTACCCCTACCGCTGCTCCGGGGTACGCCTGCTCTCCATACGGGCGCTCCGGGCTAGGCTTGGCCACCTAACTGGGTCTCTGTGGTAGGCCTCGCCTCCTCAACTGATGCTGCGAGGTAGACCTGGCCTCCCTATCTGATTCTTCGGGGTAGGCCTCGAGTCCCTACCTGACGCTGCGGGGTAGTACCGGTACCCCTACCGCTGCTCCGGGTTACACCTGCTGTCCGTACGGGTGCTCCGAGCTAGGCCTCGCCTCCCTACCTCAACCCCTGGGGTAGGGCCTGGCCTCCCTACCTGACGCTCCGGGCTCGGCCTGGCGTCCCTACCTGCCGCTGCAGGGTAGTACCGGTACCCCTACCGCTGCTCCAGGATACACCTGCTGTCCTTACGGGTGCTCCGAGCTAGGCCTCGCCTCCCTACCGCAACCCCATGGGTAGGGCATGGCCTCCGTACCTGACGCTCCGGGCTCGGCCTGGCATCCCTACCTGACGCTGCAGGGTAGTACCGGTAACCCTACCACTGCTCCGGGGTACGCCTGCTGTCCGTACGGGCGCTCCGGGCTAGGCCTGGCCACCTAACTGGGTCTCTGTGGTAGGCCTCGCCTCCTCAACTGATGCTGCGAGGTAGACCTGGCCTCCCTATCTGATTCTTCGGGGTAGGCCTCGAGTCCCTACCTGACGCTGCGGGGTAGTACCGGTACCCCTACCGCTGCTCCGGGTTACACCTGCTGTCCGTACGGGTGCTCCGAGCTAGGCCTCGCCTCCCTACCTCAACCCCTGGGGTAGGGCCTGGCCTCCCTACCTGACGCTCCGGGCTCGGCCTGGCGTCCCTACCTGCCGCTGCAGGGTAGTACCGGTACCCCTACCGCTGCTCCGGGGTACGCCTGCTGTCCGTACGGGCGCTCCTGGCTAGGCCTGGCCACCTAACTGGGCCTCTGCGGTAGGCCTGGCCGGCCTCCTTAACTGATGCTGCTAGGTAGGCCTGGCCTCCCTGTCTGATGCTTCGGGGTAGGCCTCGAGTCCCTACCTGACGCTGCGGGGTAGTACCGGTACCCCTACCGCTGCTCCGGGGTACGCCTGCTGTCCGTATGGGCGCTTAGGGCTAGGCCTGGCATCCCTACCTGACGCTGTGGGGTAGCAACGGAACCCCTACCGCTGCTCCGGGGTACATCCGCTGTCCCTACGGGCACGCGGGGGCTAGGCCTGGCCGCCCTACCTCACCCTCCGGGCTCGGCGTGGCGTCCCTACCTGATCCTGTGGCGCAGTACTGGTACCCTACCGGTACTCGGGGGTAGTACCGGTACCCCTACCGCTGCTCCGGGGTACGCCTGCTCTCCATACGGGCGCTCCGGGCTAGGCTTGGCCACCTAACTGGGTCTCTGTGGTAGGCCTCGCCTCCTTAACTGATGCTGCGAGGTAGACCTGGCCTCCCTATCTGATTCTTTGGGGTAGGCCTGGCGTCCCTACCTGACGCTGCAGGGCGGTACTGGTACCCCTACCGGTACTCGGGGGTAGTACCGGTACCCTTACCGCTGCTCCAGGATACACCTGCTGTCCTTACGGGTGCTCCGAGCTAGGCCTCGCCTCCCTACCTCAACCCCTGGGGTAGGGCCTGGCCTCCCAGCCGGACGCTCCGGGCTCGGCCTGGCGTCCCTACCTGACGCTGCAGGGTAGTACCGGTACCCCTACCGCTGCTCCGGGGTACGCCTGCTGTCCGTACGGGCGCTCCGAGCTCGGCCTGGCATCCCTACCTGACGCTGTGGGGTAGCAACGGAACCCGTACCGCTGCTCCGGGGTACATCCGCTGTCCCTACGGGCACGCGGGGGCTAGGCCTGGCCGCCCTACCTCACCCTCCGGGCTCGGCGTGGCGTCCCTACCTGATCCTGCGGCGCAGTACTGGTACCCTACCGGTACTCGGGGGTAGTACCGGTACCCCTACCGCGGCTCCGGGGTACGCCTGCTCTCCATACGGGCGCTCCGGGCTAGGCTTGGCCACCTAACTGGGTCTCTGTGGTAGGCCTCGCCTCCTTAACTGATGCTGCGAGGTAGACCTGGCCTCCCTATCTGATTCTTCGGGGTAGGCCTCGAGTCCCTACCTGACGCTGCGGGGTAGTACCGGTACCCCTACCGCTGCTCCGGGGTAGGCCTGCTGCCCGTACGGGCCCTCCGGGCTACGTCTCGCCACCCTAACTGAGCCTCTGGGGTAGGCCTGGTTTCCCTACCTGATGCCGCGGGGTAGGTCTGGCCTCCCTACCTGACACTGCGGGGTAGTACCGGTACCTGTACCGCTGCTCCAGGGTACTCCTGCTGTCCGTACGGGTGCTCCGAGCTAGGCCTCGCCTCCCTACCTCAACCCCTGGGGTAGGCCTGGCCTCCCCACCTGATGCTGCGGGGTAGGCCTGACCTCTGTACCTGATGCTGCGGGCTCGGCCTGGCATCCCTACCTGACGCTGTGGGGTAGTAACGGTACCCCTACCGCTGCTCCGGGGTACATCCGCTGTCCCTACGGGCACGCGGGGGCTACGCCTGGCCGCCCTACCACACCCTCCGGGCTCGGCCTGGCGTCCCTACCTGATCCTGCGGCGCAGTACCGGTACCCCTACCGGTACTGGGGGGTAGTACCGGTACCCCTACCGCTGCTCCAGGATACACCTGCTGTCCGTACGGGTGCTCCGAGCTAGGCCTCGCCTCCCTACCTCAACCCCTGGGGTAGGGCCTGGCCTCCCAACCTGATGCTGCGGGCTCGGCCTGGCGTCCCTACCTGACGCTGCAGGGTAGTACCGGTACCCCTACCGCTGCTCCAGGATACACCTGCTGTCCTTACGGGTGCTCCGAGCTAGGCCTCGCCTCCCTACCGCAACCCCATGGGTAGGGCATGGCCTCCGTACCTGACGCTCCGGGCTCGGCCTGGCATCCCTACCTGACGCTGCAGGGTAGTACCGGTAACCCTACCACTGCTCCGGGGTACGCCTGCTGTCCGTACGGGCGCTCCGGGCTAGGCCTGGCCACCTAACTGGGCCTCTGCGGTAGGCCTGGCTGGCCTCCTTAACTGATGCTGCGAGGTAGGCCTGGCCTCCCTACCTGATGCTTCGGGGTAGGCCTCGAGTCCCTACCTGATGCTGCGGGGTAGTACCGGTACCCCTACCGCTGCTCCAGGATACACCTGCTGTCCGTACGGGTGCTCCGAGCTAGGCCTCGCCTCCCTACCTCAACCCCTGGGGTAGGGCCTGGCCTCCCAACCTGATGCTCCGGGCTCGGCCTGGCGTCCCTACCTGACGCTGCGGAGTAGTACTGGTACCCCTACCGCTGCTCCGGGGTATGCCTGCTGTCCGTACGGGCGCTCCGGGCTAGGCCTGGCCAACCTACCTGACCCTCCAGGGCAGGCCTGGCCTCCCTACCTGACGCTCCGGGCTCGGCCTGGCGTCCCTACCTGACGCTGCAGGGTAGTACCGGTACCCCTACCGCTGCTCCAGGATACACCTGCTGTCCTTACGGGTGCTCTGAGCTAGGCCTCGCCTCCCTACCTCAACCCCTGGGGTAGGGCCTGGCCTCCCTACCTGACGCTCCGGGCTCGGCCTGGCGTCCCTACCTGACGCTGCGGGGTAGTACCGGTACCCTTACCGCTGCTCCAGGATACACCTGCTGTCCTTACGGGTGCTCTGAGCTAGGCCTCGCCTCCCTACCGCAACCCCATGGGTAGTGCATGGCCTCCCTACCTGACGCTCCGGGCTCGGCCTGGCATCCCTACCTGACGCTGCAGGGTAGTACCGGTAACCCTACCGCTGCTCCGGGGTACGCCTGCTGTCCGTACGGGTGCTCCGAGCTAGGCCTCGCCTCCCTACCTCAACCCCTGGGGTAGGGCCTGGCCTCCCAGCCGGACGCTCCGGGCTCGGCCTGGCGTCCCTACCTGACGCTGCAGGGTAGTACCGGTACCCCTACCGCTGCTCCGGGGTACGCCTGCTGTCCGTACGGGCGCTCCGGGCTAGGCCTGGCATCCCTACCTGACGCTGTGGGGTAGCAACGGAACCCCTACCGCTGCTCCGGGGTACATCCGCTGTCCCTACGGGCACGCGGGGGCTAGGCCTGGCCGCCCTACCTCACCCTCCGGGCTCGGCGTGGCGTCCCTACCTGATCCTGTGGCGCAGTACTGGTACCCTACCGGTACTCGGGGGTAGTACCGGTACCCCTACCGCTGCTCCGGGGTACGCCTGCTCTCCATACGGGCGCTCCGGGCTAGGCTTGGCCACCTAACTGGGTCTCTGTGGTAGGCCTCGCCTCCTTAACTGATGCTGCGAGGTAGACCTGGCCTCCCTATCTGATTCTTCGGGGTAGGCCTGGCGTCCCTACCTGACGCTGCAGGGCGGTACTGGTACCCCTACCGGTACTCGGGGGTAGTACCGGTACCCTTACCGCTGCTCCAGGATACACCTGCTGTCCTTACGGGTGCTCCGAGCTAGGCCTCGCCTCCCTGCCTCAACCCCTGGGGTAGGGCCTGGCCTCCCAGCCGGACGCTCCGGGCTCGGCCTGGCGTCCCTACCTGACGCTGCAGGGTAGTACCGGTACCCCTACCGCTGCTCCGGGGTACGCCTGCTGTCCGTACGGGCGCTCCGGGCTAGGCCTGGCATCCCTACCTGACGCTGTGGGGTAGCAACGGAACCCCTACCGCTGCTCCGGGGTATATCCGCTGTCCCTACGGGCACGCGGGGGCTAGGCCTGGCCGCCCTACCTCACCCTCCGGGCTCGGCGTGGCGTCCCTACCTGATCCTGCGGCGCAGTACTGGTACCCTACCGGTACTCGGGGGTAGTACCGGTACCCCTACCGCGGCTCCGGGGTACGCCTGCTCTCCATACGGGCGCTCCGGGCTAGGCTTGGCCACCTAACTGGGTCTCTGTGGTAGGCCTCGCCTCCTTAACTGATGCTGCGAGGTAGACCTGGCCTCCCTATCTGATTCTTCGGGGTAGGCCTCGAGTCCCTACCTGACGCTGCGGGGTAGTACCGGTACCCCTACCGCTGCTCCGGGGTACGCCTGCTGCCCGTACGGGCCCTCCGGGCTACGTCTCGCCACCCTAACTGAGCCTCTGGGGTAGGCCTGGTTTCCCTACCTGATGCCGCGGGGTAGGTCTGGCCTCCCTACCTGACACTGCGGGGTAGTACCGGTACCTGTACCGCTGCTCCAGGGTACTCCTGCTGTCCGTACGGGTGCTCCGAGCTAGGCCTCGCCTCCCTACCTCAACCCCTGGGGTAGGCCTGGCCTCCCCACCTGATGCTGCGGGGTAGGCCTGACCTCTGTACCTGATGCTGCGGGCTCGGCCTGGCATCCCTACCTGACGCTGTGGGGTAGTAACGGTACCCCTACCGCTGCTCCGGGGTACATCCGCTGTCCCTACGGGCACGCGGGGGCTACGCCTGGCCGCCCTACCTCACCCTCCGGGCTCGGCCTGGCGTCCCTACCTGATCCTGCGGCGCAGTACCGGTACCCCTACCGGTACTGGGGGGTAGTACCGGTACCCCTACCGCTGCTCCAGGATACACCTGCTGTCCGTACGGGTGCTCCGAGCTAGGCCTCGCCTCCCTACCTCAACCCCTGGGGTAGGGCCTGGCCTCCCAACCTGATGCTCCGGGCTCGGCCTGGCGTCCCTACCTGACGCTGCGGAGTAGTACTGGTACCCCTACCGCTGCTCCGGGGTACGCCTGCTGTCCGTACGGGCGCTCCGGGCTAGGCCTGGCCACCCTACCTGACGCTCCAGGGCAGGCCTGGCCTCCCTACCTGACCCTCCAGAGCAGGCCTGGCCTCCCTACCTGACGCTCCGGGCTCGGCCTGGTGTCCCTACCTGACGCTGCAGGGTAGTACCGGTACCCCTACCGATGCTCCAGGATACACCTGCTGTCCTTACGGGTGCTCCGAGCTAGGCCTCACCTCCCTACCGCAACCCCATGGGTAGGGCATGGCCTCCGTACCTGACGCTCCGGGCTCGGCCTGGCATCCCTACCTGACGCTGCAGGGTAGTACCGGTAACCCTACCACTGCTCCGGGGTACGCCTGCTGTCCGTACGGGCGCTCCGGGCTAGGCCTGGCCACCTAACTGGGCCTCTGCGGTAGGCCTGGCTGGCCTCCATAACTGATGCTGCGAGGTAGGCCTGGCCTCCCTACCTGATGCTTCGGGGTAGGCCTCGAGTCCCTACCTGACGCTGCGGGGTAGTACCGGTACCCCTACCGCTGCTCCAGGACACACCTGCTGTCCGTACGGGTGCTCCGAGCTAGGCCTCGCCTCCCTACCTCAACCCCTGGGGTAGGGCCTGGCCTCCCAACCTGATGCTCCGGGCTCGGCCTGGCGTCCCTACCTGACGCTGCGGAGTAGTACTGGTACCCCTACCGCTGCTCCGGGGTATGCCTGCTGTCCGTACGGGCGCTCCGGGCTAGGCCTGGCCAACCTACCTGACCCTCCAGGGCAGGCCTGGCCTCCCTACCTGACGCTCCGGGCTCGGCCTGGCGTCCCTACCTGACGCTGCAGGGTAGTACCGGTACCCCTACCGCTGCTCCAGGATACACCTGCTGTCCTTACGGGTGCTCTGAGCTAGGCCTCGCCTCCCTACCTCAACCCCTGGGGTAGGGCCTGGCCTCCCTACCTGACGCTTTGGGCTCGGCCTGGCGTCCCTACCTGATGCTGCGGGGTAGTACCGGTACCCCTACCGCTGCTCCGGGGTACGCCTGCTGTCCGTACGGGCGCTCTGGGCTAGGCCTGGCCACCCTAACTGGGCCTCTGCGGTAGGCCTGGCTGGTCTCCTTAACTGATGCTGCGAGGTAGGCCTGGCCTCCCTACCTGATGCTTCGGGGTAGGCCTCGAGTCCCTACCTGACGCTGCGGGGTAGTACCGGTACCCCTACCTCTTCTCCAGGGTACTCCTGCTGTCCGTACGGGTGCTCCGAGCTAGGCCTCGCCTCCCTACCTCAACCCCTGGGGTAGGGCCTGGCCTCCCAGCCGGACGCTCCGGGCTCGGCCTGGCGTCCCTACCTGACGCTGCGGGGTAGTACCGGTACCCCTACCGCTGCTCCGGGGTACGCCTGCTGTCCGTACGGGCGCTCCGGGCTAGGCCTGGCCACCCTAACTGGGTCTCTGTGGTAGGCCTCGCCTCCTTAACTGATGCTGCGAGGTAGACCTGGCCTCCCTATCTGATTCTTCGGGGTAGGCCTGGCGTCCCTACCTGACGCTGCAGGGCGGTACTGGTACCCCTACCGGTACTCGGGGGTAGTACCGGTACCCTTACCGCTGCTCCAGGATACACCTGCTGTCCTTACGGGTGCTCCGAGCTAGGCCTCGCCTCCCTACCTCAACCCCTGGGGTAGGGCCTGGCCTCCCAGCCGGACGCTCCGGGCTCGGCCTGGCGTCCCTACCTGACGCTGCAGGGTAGTACCGGTACCCCTACCGCTGCTCCGGGGTACGCCTGCTGTCCGTACGGGCGCTCCGGGCTAGGCCTGGCATCCCTACCTGACGCTGTGGGGTAGCAACGGAACCCGTACCGCTGCTCCGGGGTACATCCGCTGTCCCTACGGGCACGCGGGGGCTAGGCCTGGCCGCCCTACCTCACCCTCCGGGCTCGGCGTGGCGTCCCTACCTGATCCTGCGGCGCAGTACTGGTACCCTACCGGTACTCGGGGGTAGTACCGGTACCCCTACCGCTGCTCCGGGGTACGCCTGCTCTCCATACGGGCGCTCCGGGCTAGGCTTGGCCACCTAACTGGGTCTCTGTGGTAGGCCTCGCCTCCTTAACTGATGCTGCGAGGTAGACCTGGCCTCCCTATCTGATTCTTCGGGGTAGGCCTCGAGTCCCTACCTGACGCTGCGGGGTAGTACCGGTACCCCTACCGCTGCTCCGGGGTAGGCCTGCTGCCCGTACGGGCCCTCCGGGCTACGTCTCGCCACCCTAACTGAGCCTCTGGGGTAGGCCTGGTTTCCCTACCTGATGCCGCGGGGTAGGTCTGGCCTCCCTACCTGACACTGCGGGGTAGTACCGGTACCTGTACCGCTGCTCCAGGGTACTCCTGCTGTCCGTACGGGTGCTCCGAGCTAGGCCTCGCCTCCCTACCTCAACCCCTGGGGTAGGCCTGGCCTCCCCACCTGATGCTGCGGGGTAGGCCTGACCTCTGTACCTGATGCTGCGGGCTCGGCCTGGCATCCCTACCTGACGCTGTGGGGTAGTAACGGTACCCCTACCGCTGCTCCGGGGTACATCCGCTGTCCCTACGGGCACGCGGGGGCTACGCCTGGCCGCCCTACCACACCCTCCGGGCTCGGCCTGGCGTCCCTACCTGATCCTGCGGCGCAGTACCGGTACCCCTACCGGTACTGGGGGGTAGTACCGGTACCCCTACCGCTGCTCCAGGATACACCTGCTGTCCGTACGGGTGCTCCGAGCTAGGCCTCGCCTCCCTACCTCAACCCCTGGGGTAGGGCCTGGCCTCCCAACCTGACGCTCCGGGCTCGGCCTGGCATCCCTACCTGACGCTGCAGGGTAGTACCGGTAACCCTACCACTGCTCCGGGGTACGCCTGCTGTCCGTACGGGCGCTCCGGGCTAGGCCTGGCCACCTAACTGGGCCTCTGCGGTAGGCCTGGCTGGCCTCCTTAACTGATGCTGCGAGGTAGGCCTGGCCTCCCTACCTGATGCTTCGGGGTAGGCCTCGAGTCCCTACCTGATGCTGCGGGGTAGTACCGGTACCCCTACCGCTGCTCCAGGATACACCTGCTGTCCGTACGGGTGCTCCGAGCTAGGCCTCGCCTCCCTACCTCAACCCCTGGGGTAGGGCCTGGCCTCCCAACCTGATGCTCCGGGCTCGGCCTGGCGTCCCTACCTGACGCTGCGGAGTAGTACTGGTACCCCTACCGCTGCTCCGGGGTATGCCTGCTGTCCGTACGGGCGCTCCGGGCTAGGCCTGGCCAACCTACCTGACCCTCTAGGGCAGGCCTGGCCTCCCTACCTGACGCTCCGGGCTCGGCCTGGCGTCCCTACCTGACGCTGCAGGGTAGTACCGGTACCCCTACCGCTGCTCCAGGATACACCTGCTGTCCTTACGGGTGCTCTGAGCTAGGCCTCGCCTCCCTACCTCAACCCCTGGGGTAGGGCCTGGCCTCCCTACCTGACGCTCCGGGCTCGGCCTGGCGTCCCTACCTGACGCTGCGGGGTAGTACCGGTACCCTTACCGCTGCTCCAGGATACACCTGCTGTCCTTACGGGTGCTCCGAGCTAGGCCTCGCCTCCCTACCGCAACCCCATGGGTAGTGCATGGCCTCCCTACCTGACGCTCCGGGCTCGGCCTGGCATCCCTACCTGACGCTGCAGGGTAGTACCGGTAACCCTACCGCTGCTCCGGGGTACGCCTGCTGTCCGTACGGGTGCTCCGAGCTAGGCCTCGCCTCCCTACCTCAACCCCTGGGGTAGGGCCTGGCCTCCCAGCCGGACGCTCCGGGCTCGGCCTGGCGTCCCTACCTGACGCTGCAGGGTAGTACCGGTACCCCTACCGCTGCTCCGGGGTACGCCTGCTGTCCGTACGGGCGCTCCGGGCTAGGCCTGGCATCCCTACCTGACGCTGTGGGGTAGCAACGGAACCCCTACCGCTGCTCCGGGGTACATCCGCTGTCCCTACGGGCACGCGGGGGCTAGGCCTGGCCGCCCTACCTCACCCTCCGGGCTCGGCGTGGCGTCCCTACCTGATCCTGTGGCGCAGTACTGGTACCCTACCGGTACTCGGGGGTAGTACCGGTACCCCTACCGCTGCTCCGGGGTACGCCTGCTCTCCATACGGGCGCTCCGGGCTAGGCTTGGCCACCTAACTGGGTCTCTGTGGTAGGCCTCGCCTCCTTAACTGATGCTGCGAGGTAGACCTGGCCTCCCTATCTGATTCTTCGGGGTAGGCCTGGCGTCCCTACCTGACGCTGCAGGGCGGTACTGGTACCCCTACCGGTACTCGGGGGTAGTACCGGTACCCTTACCGCTGCTCCAGGATACACCTGCTGTCCTTACGGGTGCTCCGAGCTAGGCCTCGCCTCCCTGCCTCAACCCCTGGGGTAGGGCCTGGCCTCCCAGACGGACGCTCCGGGCTCGGCCTGGCGTCCCTACCTGACGCTGCAGGGTAGTACCGGTACCCCTACCGCTGCTCCGGGGTACGCCTGCTGTCCGTACGGGCGCTCCGGGCTAGGCCTGGCATCCCTACCTGACGCTGTGGGGTAGCAACGGAACCCCTACCGCTGCTCCGGGGTATATCCGCTGTCCCTACGGGCACGCGGGGGCTAGGCCTGGCCGCCCTACCTCACCCTCCGGGCTCGGCGTGGCGTCCCTACCTGATCCTGCGGCGCAGTACTGGTACCCTACCGGTACTCGGGGGTAGTACCGGTACCCCTACCGCGGCTCCGGGGTACGCCTGCTCTCCATACGGGCGCTCCGGGCTAGGCTTGGCCACCTAACTGGGTCTCTGTGGTAGGCCTCGCCTCCTTAACTGATGCTGCGAGGTAGACCTGGCCTCCCTATCTGATTCTTCGGGGTAGGCCTCGAGTCCCTACCTGACGCTGCGGGGTAGTACCGGTACCCCTACCGCTGCTCCGGGGTACGCCTGCTGCCCGTACGGGCCCTCCGGGCTACGTCTCGCCACCCTAACTGAGCCTCTGGGGTAGGCCTGGTTTCCCTACCTGATGCCGCGGGGTAGGTCTGGCCTCCCTACCTGACACTGCGGGGTAGTACCGGTACCTGTACCGCTGCTCCAGGGTACTCCTGCTGTCCGTACGGGTGCTCCGAGCTAGGCCTCGCCTCCCTACCTCAACCCCTGGGGTAGGCCTGGCCTCCCCACCTGATGCTGCGGGGTAGGCCTGACCTCTGTACCTGATGCTGCGGGCTCGGCCTGGCATCCCTACCTGACGCTGTGGGGTAGTAACGGTACCCCTACCGCTGCTCCGGGGTACATCCGCTGTCCCTACGGGCACGCGGGGGCTACGCCTGGCCGCCCTACCTCACCCTCCGGGCTCGGCCTGGCGTCCCTACCTGATCCTGCGGCGCAGTACCGGTACCCCTACCGGTACTGGGGGGTAGTACCGGTACCCCTACCGCTGCTCCAGGATACACCTGCTGTCCGTACGGGTGCTCCGAGCTAGGCCTCGCCTCCCTACCTCAACCCCTGGGGTAGGGCCTGGCCTCCCAACCTGATGCTCCGGGCTCGGCCTGGCGTCCCTACCTGACGCTGCGGAGTAGTACTGGTACCCCTACCGCTGCTCCGGGGTACGCCTGCTGTCCGTACGGGCGCTCCGGGCTAGGCCTGGCCACCCTACCTGACGCTCCAGGGCAGGCCTGGCCTCCCTACCTGACCCTCCAGAGCAGGCCTGGCCTCCCTACCTGACGCTCCGGGCTCGGCCTGGTGTCCCTACCTGACGCTGCAGGGTAGTACCGGTACCCCTACCGATGCTCCAGGATACACCTGCTGTCCTTACGGGTGCTCCGAGCTAGGCCTCGCCTCCCTACCGCAACCCCATGGGTAGGGCATGGCCTCCGTACCTGACGCTCCGGGCTCGGCCTGGCATCCCTACCTGACGCTGCAGGGTAGTACCGGTAACCCTACCACTGCTCCGGGGTACGCCTGCTGTCCGTACGGGCGCTCCGGGCTAGGCCTGGCCACCTAACTGGGCCTCTGCGGTAGGCCTGGCTGGCCTCCATAACTGATGCTGCGAGGTAGGCCTGGCCTCCCTACCTGATGCTTCGGGGTAGGCCTCGAGTCCCTACCTGACGCTGCGGGGTAGTACCGGTACCCCTACCGCTGCTCCAGGATACACCTGCTGTCCGTACGGGTGCTCCGAGCTAGGCCTCGCCTCCCTACCTCAACCCCTGGGGTAGGGCCTGGCCTCCCAACCTGATGCTCCGGGCTCGGCCTGGCGTCCCTACCTGACGCTGCGGAGTAGTACTGGTACCCCTACCGCTGCTCCGGGGTATGCCTGCTGTCCGTACGGGCGCTCCGGGCTAGGCCTGGCCAACCTACCTGACCCTCCAGGGCAGGCCTGGCCTCCCTACCTGACGCTCCGGGCTCGGCCTGGCGTCCCTACCTGACGCTGCAGGGTAGTACCGGTACCCCTACCGCTGCTCCAGGATACACCTGCTGTCCTTACGGGTGCTCTGAGCTAGGCCTCGCCTCCCTACCTCAACCCCTGGGGTAGGGCCTGGCCTCCCTACCTGACGCTTTGGGCTCGGCCTGGCGTCCCTACCTGATGCTGCGGGGTAGTACCGGTACCCCTACCGCTGCTCCGGGGTACGCCTGCTGTCCGTACGGGCGCTCCGGGCTAGGCCTGGCCACCCTAACTGGGCCTCTGCGGTAGGCCTGGCTGGTCTCCTTAACTGATGCTGCGAGGTAGGCCTGGCCTCCCTACCTGATGCTTCGGGGTAGGCCTCGAGTCCCTACCTGACGCTGCGGGGTAGTACCGGTACCCCTACCTCTTCTCCAGGGTACTCCTGCTGTCCGTACGGGTGCTCCGAGCTAGGCCTCGCCTCCCTACCTCAACCCCTGGGGTAGGGCCTGGCCTCCCAGCCGGACGCTCCGGGCTCGGCCTGGCGTCCCTACCTGACGCTGCGGGGTAGTACCGGTACCCCTACCGCTGCTCCGGGGTACGCCTGCTGTCCGTACGGGCGCTCCGGGCTAGGCCTGGCCACCCTAACTGGGCCTCTGCGGTAGGCCTGGCCTCCTTAACTGATGCTGCGAGGTAGGCCTGGCCTCCATATCTGATGCTTCGGGGTAGGCCTGGCGTCCCTACCTGACGCTGCGGGGTATTACCGGTACCCCTACCGCTGCTCCGGGGTACGCCTGCTGTCCGTACGGGCGCTCCGGGCTAGGCCTGGCCACACTACCTGACCGTCCAGGGCAGGCCTGGCCTCCCTAACTGACGCTCCGGGCTCGGCCTGGCGTCCCTACCTGACGCTGCGGGGTAGTACCGGTACCCCTACCGCTGCTCCGGGGTACGCCTGCTGTCCGTACGGGTGCTCCGTGCTAGGCCTGGGCACCCTATCTGGGCCTCTGCGGTAGGCCTGGCGTCCCTACCTGATGCTCCGGGCTCGGCCTGGCGTCCCTACCTGACGCTGCAGGGTAGTACCCGTAACCCTACCGCTGCTCCGGGGTACGCCTGCTGTCCGTACGGGCGCTCCGGGCTAGGCCTGGCCACCCTACCTGACGCTCCAGGGCAGGCCTGGCCTCCCTACCTGACGCCTCAGGCTCGGCCTGGCGTCCCTACCTGACGCTGCAGGGTAGTACCGGTACCCCTACCGCTGCTCCAGGATACACCTGCTGTCCTTACGGGTGCTCCGAGCTAGGCCTCGCCTCCCTACCGCAACCCCATGGGTAGGGCATGGCCTCCGTACCTGACGCTCCGGGCTCGGCCTGGCATCCCTACCTGACGCTGCAGGGTAGTACCGGTAACCCTACCACTGCTCCGGGGTACGCCTGCTGTCCGTACGGGCGCTCCGGGCTAGGCCTGGCCACCTAACTGGGCCTCTGCGGTAGGCCTGGCTGGCCTCCATAACTGATGCTGCGAGGTAGGCCTGGCCTCCCTACCTGATGCTTCGGGGTAGGCCTCGAGTCCCTACCTGACGCTGCGGGGTAGTACCGGTACCCCTACCGCTGCTCCAGGATACACCTGCTGTCCGTACGGGTGCTCCGAGCTAGGCCTCGCCTCCCTACCTCAACCCCTGGGGTAGGGCCTGGCCTCCCAACCTGATGCTCCGGGCTCGGCCTGGCGTCCCTACCTGACGCTGCGGAGTAGTACTGGTACCCCTACCGCTGCTCCGGGGTATGCCTGCTGTCCGTACGGGCGCTCCGGGCTAGGCCTGGCCAACCTACCTGACCCTCCAGGGCAGGCCTGGCCTCCCTACCTGACGCTCCGGGCTCGGCCTGGCGTCCCTACCTGACGCTGCAGGGTAGTACCGGTACCCCTACCGCTGCTCCAGGATACACCTGCTGTCCTTACGGGTGCTCTGAGCTAGGCCTCGCCTCCCTACCTCAACCCCTGGGGTAGGGCCTGGCCTCCCTACCTGACGCTTTGGGCTCGGCCTGGCGTCCCTACCTGATGCTGCGGGGTAGTACCGGTACCCCTACCGCTGCTCCGGGGTACGCCTGCTGTCCGTACGGGCGCTCCGGGCTAGGCCTGGCCACCCTAACTGGGCCTCTGCGGTAGGCCTGGCTGGTCTCCTTAACTGATGCTGCGAGGTAGGCCTGGCCTCCCTACCTGATGCTTCGGGGTAGGCCTCGAGTCCCTACCTGACGCTGCGGGGTAGTACCAGTACCCCTACCTCTTCTCCAGGGTACTCCTGCTGTCCGTACGGGTGCTCCGAGCTAGGCCTCGCCTCCCTACCTCAACCCCTGGGGTAGGGCCTGGCCTCCCAGCCGGACGCTCCGGGCTCGGCCTGGCGTCCCTACCTGACGCTGCGGGGTAGTACCGGTACCCCTACCGCTGCTCCGGGGTACGCCTGCTGTCCGTACGGGCGCTCCGGGCTAGGCCTGGCCACCCTAACTGGGCCTCTGCGGTAGGCCTGGCCTCCTTAACTGATGCTGCGAGGTAGGCCTGGCCTCCATATCTGATGCTTCGGGGTAGGCCTGGCGTCCCTACCTGACGCTGCGGGGTATTACCGGTACCCCTACCGCTGCTCCGGGGTACGCCTTCTGTCCGTACGGGCGCTCCGGGCTAGGCCTGGCCACACTACCTGACCGTCCAGGGCAGGCCTGGCCTCCCTAACTGACGCTCCGGGCTCGGCCTGGCGTCCCTACCTGACGCTGCGGGGTAGTACCGGTACCCCTACCGCTGCTCCGGGGTACGCCTGCTGTCCGTACGGGTGCTCCGTGCTAGGCCTGGGCACCCTATCTGGGCCTCTGCGGTAGGCCTGGCGTCCCTACCTGATGCTCCGGGCTCGGCCTGGCGTCCCTACCTGACGCTGCAGGGTAGTACCGGTACCCCTACCGCTGCTCCAGGATACACCTGCTGTCCTTACGGGTGCTCCGAGCTAGGCCTCGCCTCCCTACCGCAACCCCATGGGTAGGGCATGGCCTCCGTACCTGACGCTCCGGGCTCGGCCTGGCGTCCCTACCTGACGCTGCAGGGTAGTACCCGTAACCCTACCGCTGCTCCGGGGTACGCCTGCTGTCCGTACGGGCGCTCCGGGCTAGGCCTGGCCACCCTAACTGGGCCTCTGCGGTAGGCCTGGCTGGCCTCCCTACCTGATACTTCGGGGTAGGCCTCGAGTCCCTACCTGACGCTGCGGGGTAGTACCGGTACCCCTACTGCTGCTTCAGGATACACCTGCTGTCCATACGGGTGCTCCGAGCTAGGCCTCGCCTCCCTACCTCAACCCCATAGGTAGGGCCTGGCCTCCCAACCTGATGCTCTGGGGTAGGCCTGGCGTCCCTACCTGACGCTGCGGGGTAGTACCGGTACCCCTACCGCTGCTCCAGGATACACCTGCTGTCTGTACGGGTGCTCCGAGCTACGCCTCGCCTCCCTACCTCAACCCCTGGGGTAGGGCCTGGCCTCCCAGCCGGACGCTCCGGGCTCGGCCTGGCGTCCCTACCTGACGCTGCAGGGTAGTACCGGTACCCCTACCGCTGCTCCGGGGTACGCCTGCTGTCCGTACGGGCGCTCCGGGCTAGGCCTGGCCACCCTATCTGGGCCTCTGCGGTAGGCCTGGCCTCCTTAACTGATGCTGCGAGGTAGGCCTGGCCTCCCTACCTGATGCTTCGGGGTAGGCCTCGAGTCCCTACCTGACGCTGCGGGGTAGTACCGGTACCCCTACCGCTGCTCCAGATACACCTGCTGTCCTTACGGGTGCTCCGAGCTAGGCCTCGCCTCCCTACCTCAACCCCTGGGGTAGGGCCTGGCCTTCCAGCCGGACGCTCCGGGCTCGGCCTGGCGTCCCTACCTGACGCTGCAGGGTAGTACCGGTACCCCTACCACTGCTCCGGGGTATGCCTGCTGTCCGTACGGGCGCTCCGGGCTAGGCCTGGCCACCCTACCTGACCCTCCAGGGCAGGCCTGGCCTCCCTACCTGACGCTCCGGGCTCAGCCTGGCGTCCCTACCTGACGCTGCAGGGTAGTACCGGTACCCCTACCGCTTCTCCAGGGTACTCCTGCTGTCCGTACGGGTGCTCCGAGCTAGGCCTCGCCTCCCTACCTCAACCCCTGGGGTAGGGCCTGGCCTCCCAGCCGGACGCTCCGGGCTCGGCCTGGCGTCCCTACCTGACGCTGCGGGGTAGTACCGGTACCCCTACCGCTGCTCCGGGGTACGCCTGCTGTGCGTACGGGCGCTCCGGGCTAGGCCTGGCCACCCTATCTGGGCCTGTGCGGTAGGCCTGGCCTCCTTAACTGATGCTGCGAGGTAGGCCTGGCCTCCCTACCTGATGCTTCGGGGTAGGCCTCGAGTCCCTACCTGATGCTGCGGGGTAGTACCGGTACCCCTACCGCTTCTCCAGGATACACCTGCTGTCCGTACGGGTGCTCTGAGCTAGGCCTCGCCTCCCTACCTCAACCCCTGGGGTAGGCGTGGCCTCCCCACCTGATGCTGCGGGGTAGGCCTGGCCTCTGTACCTGATGCTGCGGGCTCGGCCTGGCATCCCTACCTGACGCTGTGGGGTAGTAACGGTACCCCTACCGCTGCTCCGGGGTACATCCGCTGTCCCTACGGGCACGCGGGGGCTAGGCCTGGCCGCCCTACCTCACCCTCCGGGCTCGGCGTGGCGTCCCTACCTGATCCTGTGGCGCAGTACTGGTACCCTACTGGTACTCGGGGGTAGTACCGGTACCCCTACCGCTGCTCCGGGGTACGCCTGCTCTCCATACGGGCGCTCCGGGCTAGGCTTGGCCACCTAACTGGGTCTCTGTGGTAGGCCTCGCCTCCTTAACTGATGCTGCGAGGTAGACCTGGCCTCCCTATCTGATTCTTTGGGGTAGGCCTGGCGTCCCTACCTGACGCTGCAGGGCGGTACTGGTACCCCTACCGGTACTCGGGGGTAGTACCGGTACCCTTACCGCTGCTCCAGGATACACCTGCTGTCCTTACGGGTGCTCCGAGCTAGGCCTCGCCTCCCTACCTCAACCCCTGGGGTAGGGCCTGGCCTCCCAGCCGGACGCTCCGGGCTCGGCCTGGCGTCCCTACCTGACGCTGCAGGGTAGTACCGGTACCCCTACCGCTGCTCCGGGGTACGCCTGCTGTCCGTACGGGCGCTCCGGGCTAGGCCTGGCATCCCTACCTGACGCTGTGGGGTAGCAACGGAACCCGTACCGCTGCTCCGGGGTACATCCGCTGTCCCTACGGGCACGCGGGGGCTAGGCCTGGCCGCCCTACCTCACCCTCCGGGCTCGGCGTGGCGTCCCTACCTGATCCTGCGGCGCAGTACTGGTACCCTACCGGTACTCGGGGGTAGTACCGGTACCCCTACCGCTGCTCCGGGGTACGCCTGCTCTCCATACGGGCGCTCCGGGCTAGGCTTGGCCACCTAACTGGGTCTCTGTGGTAGGCCTCGCCTCCTTAACTGATGCTGCGAGGTAGACCTGGCCTCCCTATCTGATTCTTCGGGGTAGGCCTCGAGTCCCTACCTGACGCTGCGGGGTAGTACCGGTACCCCTACCGCTGCTCCGGGGTAGGCCTGCTGCCCGTACGGGCCCTCCGGGCTACGTCTCGCCACCCTAACTGAGCCTCTGGGGTAGGCCTGGTTTCCCTACCTGATGCCGCGGGGTAGGTCTGGCCTCCCTACCTGACACTGCGGGGTAGTACCGGTACCTGTACCGCTGCTCCAGGGTACTCCTGCTGTCCGTACGGGTGCTCCGAGCTAGGCCTCGCCTCCCTACCTCAACCCCTGGGGTAGGCCTGGCCTCCCCACCTGATGCTGCGGGGTAGGCCTGACCTCTGTACCTGATGCTGCGGGCTCGGCCTGGCATCCCTACCTGACGCTGTGGGGTAGTAACGGTACCCCTACCGCTGCTCCGGGGTACATCCGCTGTCCCTACGGGCACGCGGGGGCTACGCCTGGCCGCCCTACCACACCCTCCGGGCTCGGCCTGGCGTCCCTACCTGATCCTGCGGCGCAGTACCGGTACCCCTACCGGTACTGGGGGGTAGTACCGGTACCCCTACCGCTGCTCCAGGATACACCTGCTGTCCGTACGGGTGCTCCGAGCTAGGCCTCGCCTCCCTACCTCAACCCCTGGGGTAGGGCCTGGCCTCCCAACCTGATGCTGCGGGCTCGGCCTGGCGTCCCTACCTGATGCTGCGGGGTAGTACCGGTACCCCTACCGCTGCTCCGGGGTACGCCTGCTGTCCGTACGGGCGCTCCGAGCTAGGCCTGGCCACCCTAACTGGGCCTCTGCGGTAGGCCTGGCTGGCCTCCTTAACTGATGCTGCGAGGTAGGCCTGGCCTCCCTACCTGATGCTTCGGGGTAGGCCTCGAGTCCCTACCTGACGCTGCGGGGTAGTACCGGTACCCCTACCGCTTCTCCAGGATACACCTGCTGTCCGTACGGGTGCTCTGAGCTAGGCCTCGCCTCCCTACCTCAACCCCTGGGGTAGGCGTGGCCTCCCCACCTGATGCTGCGGGGTAGGCCTGGCCTCTGTACCTGATGCTGCGGGCTCGGCCTGGCATCCCTACCTGACGCTGTGGGGTAGTAACGGTACCCCTACCGCTGCTCCGGGGTACATCCGCTGTCCCTACGGGCACGCGGGGGCTAGGCCTGGCTGCCCTACCTCACCCTCCGGGCTCGGCCTGGCGTCCCTACCTGATCCTGCGGCGCAGTACCGCTACCCCTACCGGTACTCGGGGGCAGTACCGGTACCCCTACCGCGGCTCCGGGGTACGCCTGCTGTCCGTACGGGTGCTCCGAGCTAGGCCTCCCCTCCCTACCTCAACCCCTGGGGTAGGGTCTGGCCTCCCTACCTGACGCTTTGGGCTCGGCCTGGCGTCCCTACCTGACGCTGCGGGGTAGTACCGGTACCCCTACCGCTCCTCCGGGGTACGCCTGCTGTCCGTACGGGCGCTCCGGGCTAGGCCTGGCCACCCTAACTAGGCCTCTGCGGTAGGCCTGGCTGGCCTCCTTAACTGATGCTGCGAGGTAGGCCTGGCCTCCCTACCTGATGCTTCGGGGTAGGCCTCGAGTCCCTACCTGACGCTGCGGGGTAGTACCGGTACCCCTACCGCTGCTCCAGGATACACCTGCTGTCCGTACGGGTGCTCCGAGCTAGGCCTCGCCTCCCTACCTCAACCCCTGGGGTAGGGCCTGGCCTCCCAGCCGGACGCTTCGGGCTCGGCCTGGCGTCCCTACCTGATGCTGCAGGCTAGTACCGGTACCCCTACCGCTGCTCCGGGGTACGCCTGCTGTCCGTACGGGCCCTCCGGGCTAGGCCTGGCTACCTAACTGGGCCTCTGCGGTAGGCCTGGCCTCCTTAACTGATGCTGCGAGGTAGGCCTGGCCTCCCTATCTGATGCTTCGGGGTAGGCCTCGAGTCCCTACCTGACGCTGCGGGGTAGTACCGGTACCCCTACCGCTGCTCCGGGGTACGCCTGCTGTCCTTACGGGTGCTCCGAGCTAGGCCTCGCCTCCCTACCTCAACCCCTGGGGTAGGGCCTGGCCTCCCAGCCGGACGCTCCGGGCTCGGCCTGGCGTCCCTACCTGACGCTGCAGGGTAGTACCGGTACCCCTACCGCTGCTCCAGGATACACCTGCTGTCCTTACGGGTGCTCCGAGCTAGGCCTCGCCTCCCTACCGCAACCCCATGGGTAGGGCATGGCCTCCGTACCTGACGCTCCGGGCTCGGCCTGGCATCCCTACCTGACGCTGCAGGGTAGTACCGGTAACCCTACCACTGCTCCGGGGTACGCCTGCTGTCCGTACGGGCGCTCCGGGCTAGGCCTGGCCACCTAACTGGGCCTCTGCGGTAGGCCTGGCTGGCCTCCTTAACTGATGCTGCGAGGTAGGCCTGGCCTCCCTACCTGATGCTTCGGGGTAGGCCTCGAGTCCCTACCTGAGGCTGCGGGGTAGTACCGGTACCCCTACCGCTGCTCCAGGATACACCTGCTGTCCGTACGGGTGCTCCGAGCTAGGCCTCGCCTCCCTACCTCAACCCCTGGGGTAGGGCCTGGCCTCCCAACCTGATGCTCCGGGCTCGGCCTGGCGTCCCTACCTGACGCTGCGGAGTAGTACTGGTACCCCTACCGCTGCTCCGGGGTATGCCTGCTGTCCGTACGGGCGCTCCGGGCTAGGCCTGGCCAACCTACCTGACCCTCCAGGGCAGGCCTGGCCTCCCTACCTGACGCTCCGGGCTCGGCCTGGCGTCCCTACCTGACGCTGCAGGGTAGTACCGGTACCCCTACCGCTGCTCCAGGATACACCTGCTGTCCTTACGGGTGCTCTGAGCTAGGCCTCGCCTCCCTACCTCAACCCCTGGGGTAGGGCCTGGCCTCCCTACCTGACGCTCCGGGCTCGGCCTGGCGTCCCTACCTGACGCTGCGGGGTAGTACCGGTACCCTTACCGCTGCTCCAGGATACACCTGCTGTCCTTACGGGTGCTCCGAGCTAGGCCTCGCCTCCCTACCTCAACCCCTGGGGTAGGGCCTGGCCTCCCAGCCGGACGCTCCGGGCTCGGCCTGGCGTCCCTACCTGACGCTGCAGGGTAGTACCGGTACCCCTACCGCAGCTCCGGGGTACGCCTGCTGTCCGTACGGGCGCTCCGGGCTAGGCCTGGCATCCCTACCTGACGCTGTGGGGTAGCAACGGAACCCCTACCGCTGCTCCGGGGTACATCCGCTGTCCCTACGGGCACGCGGGGGCTAGGCCTGGCCGCCCTACCTCACCCTCCGGGCTCGGCGTGGTTTCCCTACCTGATCCTGTGGCGCAGTACTGGTACCCTACCGGTACTCGGGGGTAGTACCGGTACCCCTACCGCTGCTCCGGGGTACGCCTGCTCTCCATACGGGCGCTCCGGGCTAGGCTTGGCCACCTAACTGGGTCTCTGTGGTAGGCCTCGCCTCCTTAACTGATGCTGCGAGGTAGACCTGGCCTCCCTATCTGATTCTTCGGGGTAGGCCTGGCGTCCCTACCTGACGCTGCAGGGCGGTACTGGTACCCCTACCGGTACTCGGGGGTAGTACCGGTACCCTTACCGCTGCTCCAGGATACACCTGCTGTCCTTACGGGTGCTCCGAGCTAGGCCTCGCCTCCCTACCTCAACCCCTGGGGTAGGGCCTGGCCTCCCAGCCGGACGCTCCGGGCTCGGCCTGGCGTCCCTACCTGACGCTGCAGGGTAGTACCGGTACCCCTACCGCTGCTCCGGGGTACGCCTGCTGTCCGTAAGGGTGTTCCGAGCTAGGCCTGGCCACCGTAACTGAGCCTCTGGGGTAGGCCTGGCCTCCTTACCTGATGCTCCGGGCTCGGCTTGGCGTCCCTACCTGACGCTGCGGGGTAGTACCGGTACCCCTACCAGGGCTCCGGGGTACGCCTGCTGTCCGTACGGGTGCTCTGAGCTAGGCCTGGCCACCCTACCTGACCCTCCAGGGTAGGCCTGGCCACCCTATCTGACGCTGCGGCGTAGGCCTGGCATCCCTACCTGATCCTGTGGGGCAGTACCGGTACCCCTACCGGTACTCCGGGGTACATCCGTTGTCCCTACGGGCACGCGGGTCTGGGCCTGGCCGCCCTACCTCAGCCTCCAGGCTAGGCCTGGCGTCCCTACCTGACGCTGCAGGGTGGTACTGGTACCCCCATCGGTACACGGGGGTAGTACCGGTACCCCTGCCGCTGCTCCGGGGTACTCCTGCTGTCCGTAAGGGTGCTCCAACCTAGGCCTCACCTCCCTACCTCAACCCCTGGGGTAGGCCTGGCCTCCCTACCTGATGCTCCGGGCTCGGCCTGGCGTCCCTACCCGACGCTGCGGGGTAGTACCGGTACCCCTACCGGTACTCTGGGGTACTTCCGCTGTCCCTACGGGCACGCGGGGGCTAGGCCTGGCCGCCCTACCTCACCCTCCGGGCTCGGCATGGCGTCCCTACCTGATCCTGCGGCGCAGTACCGGTACCCCTACCGGTACTCGGGGGTAGTACCGGTACCCCTACCGCTGCTCCGGGGTACGCCTGCTCTCCATACGGGCGCTCCGGGCTAGGCTTGGACACCTAACTGGGCCGCTGCGGTAGGCCTGGCTGGCCTCCTTGACTGATGCTGCGAGGTAGACCTGGCCTCCCTATCTGATTCTTCGGGGTAGGCCTCGAGTCCCTACCTGACGCTGCGGGGTAGTACCGGTACCCCTACCGCTGCTCCGGGTTACACCTGCTGTCCGTACGGGTGCTCCGAGCTAGGCCTCGCCTCCCTACCTCAACCCCTGGGGTAGGGCCTGGCCTCCCTACCTGACGCTCCGGGCTCGGCCTGGCGTCCCTACCTGCCGCTGCAGGGTAGTACCGGTACCCCTACCGCTGCTCCGGGGTACGCCTGCTGTCCGTACGGGCGCTCCGGGCTAGGCCTGGCCACCCTACCTGACGCTCCAGGGCAGGCCTGGCCTCCCTACCTGACCCTCCAGAGCAGGCCTGGCCTCCCTACCTGACGCTCCGGGCTCGGCCTGGCGTCCCTACCTGACGCTGCAGGGTAGTACCGGTACCCCTACCGCTGCTCCAGGATACACCTGCTGTCCTTACGGGTGCTCCGAGCTAGGCCTCGCCTCCCTACCGCAACCCCATGGGTAGGGCATGGCCTCCCTACCTGACGCTCCGGGCTCGGCCTGGCATCCCTACCTGACGCTGCAGGGTAGTACCGGTAACCCTACCGCTGCTCCGGGGTACGCCTGCTGTCCGTACGGGCGCTCCGGGCTAGGCCTGGCCACCTAACTGGGCCTCTGCGGTAGGCCTGGCTGGCCTCCTTAACTGATGCTGGGAGGTAGGCCTGGCCTCCCTACCTGATGCTTCGGGGTAGGCCTCGAGTCCCTACCTGACGCTGCGGGGTAGTACCGGTACCCCTACCGCTGCTCCAGATACACCTGCTGTCCGTACGGGTGCTCCGAGCTAGGCCTCGCCTCCCTACCTCAACCCCATAGGTAGGGCCTGGCCTCCCAACCTGATGCTCTGGGGTAGGCCTGTCATCCCTACCTGACGCTGCAGGGTAGTACTGGTACCCCTACCGCTGCTCCAGGATACACCTGCTGTCCTTACGGGTGCTCCGAGCTAGGCCTCGCCTCCCTACCGCAACCCCATGGGTAGTGCATGGCCTCCCTACCTGACGCTCCGGGCTCGGCCTGGCATCCCTACCTGACGCTGCAGGGTAGTACCGGTAACCCTACCGCTGCTCCGGGGTACGCCTGCTGTCCGTACGGGCGCTCCTGGCTAGGCCTGGCCACCTAACTGGGCCTCTGCGGTAGGCCTGGCCGGCCTCCTTAACTGATGCTGCTAGGTAGGCCTGGCCTCCCTGTCTGATGCTTCGGGGTAGGCCTGGCGTCCCTACCTGACGCTGCGGGGTAGTACCGGTACCCCTACCGCTGCTCCAGGATACACCTGCTGTCTGTACGGGTGCTCCGAGCTACGCCTCGCCTCCCTACCTCAACCCCTGGGGTAGGGCCTGGCCTCCCAGCCGGACGCTCCGGGCTCGGCCTGGCGTCCCTACCTGACGCTGCAGGGTAGTACCGGTACCCCTACCGCTGCTCCGGGGTACGCCTGCTGTCCGTACGGGCGCTCCGGGCTAGGCCTGGCCACCCTATCTGGGCCTCTGCGGTAGGCCTGGCCTCCTTAACTGATGCTGCGAGGTAGGCCTGGCCTCCCTACCTGATGCTTCGGGGTAGGCCTCGAGTCCCTACCTGACGCTGCGGGGTAGTACCGGTACCCCTACCGCTGCTCCAGATACACCTGCTGTCCTTACGGGTGCTCCGAGCTAGGCCTCGCCTCCCTACCTCAACCCCTGGGGTAGGGCCTGGCCTTCCAGCCGGACGCTCCGGGCTCGGCCTGGCGTCCCTACCTGACGCTGCAGGGTAGTACCGGTACCCCTACCACTGCTCCGGGGTATGCCTGCTGTCCGTACGGGCGCTCCGGGCTAGGCCTGGCCACCCTACCTGACCCTCCAGGGCAGGCCTGGCCTCCCTACCTGACGCTCCGGGCTCAGCCTGGCGTCCCTACCTGACGCTGCAGGGTAGTACCGGTACCCCTACCGCTTCTCCAGGGTACTCCTGCTGTCCGTACGGGTGCTCCGAGCTAGGCCTCGCCTCCCTACCTCAACCCCTGGGGTAGGGCCTGGCCTCCCAGCCGGACGCTCCGGGCTCGGCCTGGCGTCCCTACCTGACGCTGCGGGGTAGTACCGGTACCCCTACCGCTGCTCCGGGGTACGCCTGCTGTGCGTACGGGCGCTCCGGGCTAGGCCTGGCCACCCTATCTGGGCCTGTGCGGTAGGCCTGGCCTCCTTAACTGATGCTGCGAGGTAGGCCTGGCCTCCCTACCTGATGCTTCGGGGTAGGCCTCGAGTCCCTACCTGATGCTGCGGGGTAGTACCGGTACCCCTACCGCTTCTCCAGGATACACCTGCTGTCCGTACGGGTGCTCTGAGCTAGGCCTCGCCTCCCTACCTCAACCCCTGGGGTAGGCGTGGCCTCCCCACCTGATGCTGCGGGGTAGGCCTGGCCTCTGTACCTGATGCTGCGGGCTCGGCCTGGCATCCCTACCTGACGCTGTGGGGTAGTAACGGTACCCCTACCGCTGCTCCGGGGTACATCCGCTGTCCCTACGGGCACGCGGGGGCTAGGCCTGGCTGCCCTACCTCACCCTCCGGGCTCGGCCTGGCGTCCCTACCTGATCCTGCGGCGCAGTACCGCTACCCCTACCGGTACTCGGGGGCAGTACCGGTACCCCTACCGCGGCTCCGGGGTACGCCTGCTGTCCGTACGGGTGCTCCGAGCTAGGCCTCGCCTCCCTACCTCAACCCCTGGGGTAGGGTCTGGCCTCCCTACCTGACGCTTTGGGCTCGGCCTGGCGTCCCTACCTGACGCTGCGGGGTAGTACCGGTACCCCTACCGCTGCTCCGGGGTACGCCTGCTGTCCGTACGGGCGCTCCGGGCTAGGCCTGGCTACCTAACTGGGCCTCTGCGGTAGGCCTGGCCTCCTTAACTGATGCTGCGAGGTAGGCCTGGCCTCCCTATCTGATGCTTCGGGGTAGGCCTCGAGTCCCTACCTGACGCTGCGGGGTAGTACCGGTACCCCTACCGCTGCTCCGGGGTACGCCTGCTGTCCTTACGGGTGCTCCGAGCTAGGCCTCGCCTCCCTACCTCAACCCCTGGGGTAGGGCCTGGCCTCCCAGCCGGACGCTCCGGGCTCGGCCTGGCGTCCCTACCTGACGCTGCAGGGTAGTACCGGTACCCCTACCGCTGCTCCAGGATACACCTGCTGTCCTTACGGGTGCTCCGAGCTAGGCCTCGCCTCCCTACCGCAACCCCATGGGTAGGGCATGGCCTCCGTACCTGACGCTCCGGGCTCGGCCTGGCATCCCTACCTGACGCTGCAGGGTAGTACCGGTAACCCTACCACTGCTCCGGGGTACGCCTGCTGTCCGTACGGGCGCTCCGGGCTAGGCCTGGCCACCTAACTGGGCCTCTGCGGTAGGCCTGGCTGGCCTCCTTAACTGATGCTGCGAGGTAGGCCTGGCCTCCCTACCTGATGCTTCGGGGTAGGCCTCGAGTCCCTACCTGAGGCTGCGGGGTAGTACCGGTACCCCTACCGCTGCTCCAGGATACACCTGCTGTCCGTACGGGTGCTCCGAGCTAGGCCTCGCCTCCCTACCTCAACCCCTGGGGTAGGGCCTGGCCTCCCAACCTGATGCTCCGGGCTCGGCCTGGCGTCCCTACCTGACGCTGCGGAGTAGTACTGGTACCCCTACCGCTGCTCCGGGGTATGCCTGCTGTCCGTACGGGCGCTCCGGGCTAGGCCTGGCCAACCTACCTGACCCTCCAGGGCAGGCCTG
Organism: Necrosyrtes monachus; assembly: GCA_037953605.1. Taxonomy (NCBI): domain Eukaryota; kingdom Metazoa; phylum Chordata; class Aves; order Accipitriformes; family Accipitridae; genus Necrosyrtes; species Necrosyrtes monachus. The sequence continues at coordinate 80,429 of JAZGTQ010000616.1, read as the reverse complement.
GCCTCCCTACCTGACGCTCCGGGCTCGGCCTGGCGTCCCTACCTGACGCTGCAGGGTAGTACCGGTACCCCTACCGCTGCTCCAGGATACACCTGCTGTCCTTACGGGTGCTCTGAGCTAGGCCTCGCCTCCCTACCTCAACCCCTGGGGTAGGGCCTGGCCTCCCTACCTGACGCTCCGGGCTCGGCCTGGCGTCCCTACCTGACGCTGCGGGGTAGTACCGGTACCCTTACCGCTGCTCCAGGATACACCTGCTGTCCTTACGGGTGCTCCGAGCTAGGCCTCGCCTCCCTACCTCAACCCCTGGGGTAGGGCCTGGCCTCCCAGCCGGACGCTCCGGGCTCGGCCTGGCGTCCCTACCTGACGCTGCAGGGTAGTACCGGTACCCCTACCGCTGCTCCGGGGTACGCCTGCTGTCCGTACGGGCGCTCCGGGCTAGGCCTGGCATCCCTACCTGACGCTGTGGGGTAGCAACGGAACCCCTACCGCTGCTCCGGGGTACATCCGCTGTCCCTACGGGCACGCGGGGGCTAGGCCTGGCCGCCCTACCTCACCCTCCGGGCTCGGCGTGGTTTCCCTACCTGATCCTGTGGCGCAGTACTGGTACGCTACCGGTACTCGGGGGTAGTACCGGTACCCCTACCGCTGCTCCGGGGTACGCCTGCTCTCCATACGGGCGCTCCGGGCTAGGCTTGGCCACCTAACTGGGTCTCTGTGGTAGGCCTCGCCTCCTTAACTGATGCTGCGAGGTAGACCTGGCCTCCCTATCTGATTCTTCGGGGTAGGCCTGGCGTCCCTACCTGACGCTGCAGGGCGGTACTGGTACCCCTACCGGTACTCGGGGGTAGTACCGGTACCCTTACCGCTGCTCCAGGATACACCTGCTGTCCTTACGGGTGCTCCGAGCTAGGCCTCGCCTCCCTACCTCAACCCCTGGGGTAGGGCCTGGCCTCCCAGCCGGACGCTCCGGGCTCGGCCTGGCGTCCCTACCTGACGCTGCAGGGTAGTACCGGTACCCCTACCGCTGCTCCGGGGTACGCCTGCTGTCCGTAAGGGTGTTCCGAGCTAGGCCTGGCCACCGTAACTGAGCCTCTGGGGTAGGCCTGGCCTCCTTACCTGATGCTCCGGGCTCGGCTTGGCGTCCCTACCTGACGCTGCGGGGTAGTACCGGTACCCCTACCGGGGCTCCGGGGTACGCCTGCTGTCCGTACGGGTGCTCTGAGCTAGGCCTGGCCACCCTACCTGACCCTCCAGGGTAGGCCTGGCCACCCTATCTGACGCTGCGGCGTAGGCCTGGCATCCCTACCTGATCCTGTGGGGCAGTACCGGTACCCCTACCGGTACTCCGGGGTACATCCGTTGTCCCTACGGGCACGCGGGTCTGGGCCTGGCCGCCCTACCTCAGCCTCCAGGCTAGGCCTGGCGTCCCTACCTGACGCTGCAGGGTGGTACTGGTACCCCCATCGGTACACGGGGGTAGTACCGGTACCCCTGCCGCTGCTCCGGGGTACTCCTGCTGTCCGTAAGGGTGCTCCAACCTAGGCCTCACCTCCCTACCTCAACCCCTGGGGTAGGCCTGGCCTCCCTACCTGATGCTCCGGGCTCGGCCTGGCGTCCCTACCCGACGCTGCGGGGTAGTACCGGTACCCCTACCGGTACTCTGGGGTACATCCGCTGTCCCTACGGGCACGCGGGGGCTAGGCCTGGCCGCCCTACCTCACCCTCCGGGCTCGGCGTGGCGTCCCTACCTGATCCTGCGGCGCAGTACCGGTACCCCTACCGGTACTCGGGGGTAGTACCGGTACCCCTACCGCTGCTCCGGGGTACGCCTGCTCTCCATACGGGCGCTCCGGGCTAGGCTTGGACACCTAACTGGGCCGCTGCGGTAGGCCTGGCTGGCCTCCTTGACTGATGCTGCGTGGTAGGCCTGGCCTCCCTACCTGATGCTTCGGGGTAGGCCTCGAGTCCCTACCTGACGCTGCGGGGTAGTACCGGTACCCCTACCGCTGCTCCAGGATACACCTGCTGTCCGTACGGGTGCTCCGAGCTAGGCCTCGCCTCCCTACCTCAACCCCTGGGGTAGGGCCTGGCCTCCCAACCTGATGCTCCGGACTCGGCCTGGCGTCCCTACCTGCCGCTGCAGGGTAGTACCGGTACCCCTACCGCTGCTCCGGGGTACGCCTGCTGTCCGTACGGGCGCTCCGGGCTAGGCCTGGCCACCCTACCTGACGCTCCAGGGCAGGCCTGGCCTCCCTACCTGACCCTCCAGAGCAGGCCTGGCCTCCCTACCTGACGCTCCGGGCTCGGCCTGGCGTCCCTACCTGACGCTGCAGGGTAGTACCGGTACCCCTACCGCTGCTCCAGGATACACCTGCTGTCCTTACGGGTGCTCCGAGCTAGGCCTCGCCTCCCTACCGCAACCCCATGGGTAGGGCATGGCCTCCCTACCTGACGCTCCGGGCTCGGCCTGGCATCCCTACCTGACGCTGCAGGGTAGTACCGGTAACCCTACCGCTGCTCCGGGGTACGCCTGCTGTCCGTACGGGCGCTCCGGGCTAGGCCTGGCCACCTAACTGGGCCTCTGCGGTAGGCCTGGCTGGCCTCCTTAACTGATGCTGCGAGGTAGGCCTGGCCTCCCTACCTGATGCTTCGGGGTAGGCCTCGAGTCCCTACCTGACGCTGCGGGGTAGTACCGGTACCCCTACCGCTGCTCCAGATACACCTGCTGTCCGTACGGGTGCTCCGAGCTAGGCCTCGCCTCCCTACCTCAACCCCATAGGTAGGGCCTGGCCTCCCAACCTGATGCTCTGGGGTAGGCCTGTCATCCCTACCTGACGCTGCAGGGTAGTACTGGTACCCCTACCGCTGCTCCAGGATACACCTGCTGTCCTTACGGGTGCTCCGAGCTAGGCCTCGCCTCCCTACCGCAACCCCATGGGTAGTGCATGGCCTCCCTACCTGACGCTCCGGGCTCGGCCTGGCATCCCTACCTGACGCTGCAGGGTAGTACCGGTAACCCTACCGCTGCTCCGGGGTACGCCTGCTGTCCGTACGGGCGCTCCTGGCTAGGCCTGGCCACCTAACTGGGCCTCTGCGGTAGGCCTGGCCGGCCTCCTTAACTGATGCTGCTAGGTAGGCCTGGCCTCCCTGTCTGATGCTTCGGGGTAGGCCTCGAGTCCCTACCTGACGCTGCGGGGTAGTACCGGTACCCCTACCGCTGCTCCGGGGTACGCCTGCTGTCCGTACGGGCGCTTAGGGCTAGGCCTGGCATCCCTACCTGACGCTGTGGGGTAGCAACGGAACCCCTACCGCTGCTCCGGGGTACATCCGCTGTCCCTACGGGCACGCGGGGGCTAGGCCTGGCCGCCCTACCTCACCCTCCGGGCTCGGCGTGGCGTCCCTACCTGATCCTGTGGCGCAGTACTGGTACCCTACTGGTACTCGGGGGTAGTACCGGTACCCCTACCGCTGCTCCGGGGTACGCCTGCTCTCCATACGGGCGCTCCGGGCTAGGCTTGGCCACCTAACTGGGTCTCTGTGGTAGGCCTCGCCTCCTTAACTGATGCTGCGAGGTAGACCTGGCCTCCCTATCTGATTCTTTGGGGTAGGCCTGGCGTCCCTACCTGACGCTGCAGGGCGGTACTGGTACCCCTACCGGTACTCGGGGGTAGTACCGGTACCCTTACCGCTGCTCCAGGATACACCTGCTGTCCTTACGGGTGCTCCGAGCTAGGCCTCGCCTCCCTACCTCAACCCCTGGGGTAGGGCCTGGCCTCCCAGCCGGACGCTCCGGGCTCGGCCTGGCGTCCCTACCTGACGCTGCAGGGTAGTACCGGTACCCCTACCGCTGCTCCGGGGTACGCCTGCTGTCCGTACGGGCGCTCCGGGCTAGGCCTGGCATCCCTACCTGACGCTGTGGGGTAGCAACGGAACCCGTACCGCTGCTCCGGGGTACATCCGCTGTCCCTACGGGCACGCGGGGGCTAGGCCTGGCCGCCCTACCTCACCCTCCGGGCTCGGCGTGGCGTCCCTACCTGATCCTGCGGCGCAGTACTGGTACCCTACCGGTACTCGGGGGTAGTACCGGTACCCCTACCGCTGCTCCGGGGTACGCCTGCTCTCCATACGGGCGCTCCGGGCTAGGCTTGGCCACCTAACTGGGTCTCTGTGGTAGGCCTCGCCTCCTTAACTGATGCTGCGAGGTAGACCTGGCCTCCCTATCTGATTCTTCGGGGTAGGCCTCGAGTCCCTACCTGACGCTGCGGGGTAGTACCGGTACCCCTACCGCTGCTCCGGGGTAGGCCTGCTGCCCGTACGGGCCCTCCGGGCTACGTCTCGCCACCCTAACTGAGCCTCTGGGGTAGGCCTGGTTTCCCTACCTGATGCCGCGGGGTAGGTCTGGCCTCCCTACCTGACACTGCGGGGTAGTACCGGTACCCCTACCGCTGCTCCGGGGTACGCCTGCTGTCCGTAAGGGTGTTCCGAGCTAGGCCTGGCCACCGTAACTGAGCCTCTGGGGTAGGCCTGGCCTCCTTACCTGATGCTCCGGGCTCGGCTTGGCGTCCCTACCTGACGCTGCGGGGTAGTACCGGTACCCCTACCGGGGCTCCGGGGTACGCCTGCTGTCCGTACGGGTGCTCTGAGCTAGGCCTGGCCACCCTACCTGACCCTCCAGGGTAGGCCTGGCCACCCTATCTGACGCTGCGGCGTAGGCCTGGCATCCCTACCTGATCCTGTGGGGCAGTACCGGTACCCCTACCGGTACTCCGGGGTACATCCGTTGTCCCTACGGGCACGCGGGTCTGGGCCTGGCCGCCCTACCTCAGCCTCCAGGCTAGGCCTGGCGTCCCTACCTGACGCTGCAGGGTGGTACTGGTACCCCCATCGGTACACGGGGGTAGTACCGGTACCCCTGCCGCTGCTCCGGGGTACTCCTGCTGTCCGTAAGGGTGCTCCAACCTAGGCCTCACCTCCCTACCTCAACCCCTGGGGTAGGCCTGGCCTCCCTACCTGATGCTCCGGGCTCGGCCTGGCGTCTCTACCCGACGCTGCGGGGTAGTACCGGTACCCCTACCGGTACTCTGGGGTACATCCGCTGTCCCTACGGGCACGCGGGGGCTAGGCCTGGCCGCCCTACCTCACCCTCCGGGCTCGGCGTGGCGTCCCTACCTGATCCTGCGGCGCAGTACCGGTACCCCTACCGGTACTCGGGGGTAGTACCAGTACCCCTACCGCTGCTCCGGGGTACGCCTGCTCTCCATACGGGCGCTCCGGGCTAGGCTTGGACACCTAACTGGGCCGCTGCGGTAGGCCTGGCTGGCCTCCTTGACTGATGCTGCGAGGTAGACCTGGCCTCCCTATCTGATTCTTCGGGGTAGGCCTCGAGTCCCTACCTGACGCTGCGGGGTAGTACCGGTACCCCTACCGCTGCTCCGGGTTACACCTGCTGTCCGTACGGGTGCTCCGAGCTAGGCCTCGCCTCCCTACCTCAACCCCTGGGGTAGGGCCTGGCCTCCCTACCTGACGCTCCGGGCTCGGCCTGGCGTCCCTACCTGCCGCTGCTGGGTAGTACCGGTACCCCTACCGCTGCTCCGGGGTACGCCTGCTGTCCGTACGGGCGCTCCGGGCTAGGCCTGGCCACCCTACCTGACGCTCCAGGGCAGGCCTGGCCTCCCTACCTGACCCTCCAGAGCAGGCCTGGCCTCCCTACCTGACGCTCCGGGCTCGGCCTGGCGTCCCTACCTGATGCTGCAGGGTAGTACCGGTAACCCTACCGCTGCTCCGGGGTACGCCTGCTGTCCGTACGGGCGCTCCGGGCTAGGCCTGGCCACCTAACTGGGCCTCTGCGGTAGGCCTGGCTGGCCTCCTTAACTGATGCTGCGAGGTAGGCCTGGCCTCCCTACCTGATGCTTCGGGGTAGGCCTCGAGTCCCTACCTGACGCTGCGGGGTAGTACCGGTACCCCTACCGCTGCTCCAGATACACCTGCTGTCCGTACGGGTGCTCCGAGCTAGGCCTCGCCTCCCTACCTCAACCCCATAGGTAGGGCCTGGCCTCCCAACCTGATGCTCTGGGGTAGGCCTGTCATCCCTACCTGACGCTGCAGGGTAGTACTGGTACCCCTACCGCTGCTCCAGGATACACCTGCTGTCCTTACGGGTGCTCCGAGCTAGGCCTCGCCTCCCTACCGCAACCCCATGGGTAGTGCATGGCCTCCCTACCTGACGCTCCGGGCTCGGCCTGGCATCCCTACCTGACGCTGCAGGGTAGTACCGGTAACCCTACCGCTGCTCCGGGGTACGCCTGCTGTCCGTACGGACGCTCCTGGCTAGGCCTGGCCACCTAACTGGGCCTCTGCGGTAGGCCTGGCCGGCCTCCTTAACTGATGCTGCTAGGTAGGCCTGGCCTCCCTGTCTGATGCTTCGGGGTAGGCCTCGAGTCCCTACCTGACGCTGCGGGGTAGTACCGGTACCCCTACCGCTGCTCCGGGGTACGCCTGCTGTCCGTACGGGCGCTTAGGGCTAGGCCTGGCATCCCTACCTGACGCTGTGGGGTAGCAACGGAACCCCTACCGCTGCTCCGGGGTACATCTGCTGTCCCTACGGGCACGCGGGGGCTAGGCCTGGCCGCCCTACCTCACCCTCCGGGCTCGGCGTGGCGTCCCTACCTGATCCTGTGGCGCAGTACTGGTACCCTACCGGTACTCGGGGGTAGTACCGGTACCCCTACCGCTGCTCCGGGGTACGCCTGCTCTCCATACGGGCGCTCCGGGCTAGGCTTGGCCACCTAACTGGGTCTCTGTGGTAGGCCTCGCCTCCTTAACTGATGCTGCGAGGTAGACCTGGCCTCCCTATCTGATTCTTTGGGGTAGGCCTGGCGTCCCTACCTGACGCTGCAGGGCGGTACTGGTACCCCTACCGGTACTCGGGGGTAGTACCGGTACCCTTACCGCTGCTCCAGGATACACCTGCTGTCCTTACGGGTGCTCCGAGCTAGGCCTCGCCTCCCTACCTCAACCCCTGGGGTAGGGCCTGGCCTCCCAGCCGGACGCTCCGGGCTCGGCCTGGCGTCCCTACCTGACGCTGCAGGGTAGTACCGGTACCCCTACCGCTGCTCCGGGGTACGCCTGCTGTCCGTACGGGCGCTCCGGGCTAGGCCTGGCATCCCTACCTGACGCTGTGGGGTAGCAACGGAACCCGTACCGCTGCTCCGGGGTACATCCGCTGTCCCTACAGGCACGCGGGGGCTAGGCCTGGCCGCCCTACCTCACCCTCCGGGCTCGGCGTGGCGTCCCTACCTGATCCTGCGGCGCAGTACTGGTACCCTACCGGTACTCGGGGGTAGTACCGGTACCCCTACCGCTGCTCCGGGGTACGCCTGCTCTCCATACGGGCGCTCCGGGCTAGGCTTGGCCACCTAACTGGGTCTCTGTGGTAGGCCTCGCCTCCTTAACTGATGCTGCGAGGTAGACCTGGCCTCCCTATCTGATTCTTCGGGGTAGGCCTGGCGTCCCTACCTGACGCTGCAGGGCGGTACTGGTACCCCTACCGGTACTCGGGGGTAGTACCGGTACCCTTACCGCTGCTCCAGGATACACCTGCTGTCCTTACGGGTGCTCCGAGCTAGGCCTCGCCTCCCTACCTCAACCCCTGGGGTAGGGCCTGGCCTCCCAGCCGGACGCTCCGGGCTCGGCCTGGCGTCCCTACCTGACGCTGCAGGGTAGTACCGGTACCCCTACCGCTGCTCCGGGGTACGCCTGCTGTCCGTAAGGGTGTTCCGAGCTAGGCCTGGCCACCGTAACTGAGCCTCTGGGGTAGGCCTGGCCTCCTTACCTGATGCTCCGGGCTCGGCTTGGCGTCCCTACCTGACGCTGCGGGGTAGTACCGGTACCCCTACCGGGGCTCCGGGGTACGCCTGCTGTCCGTACGGGTGCTCTGAGCTAGGCCTGGCCACCCTACCTGACCCTCCGGGCTAGGCCTGGCCACCCTACCTGACGCTCCAGGGCAGGCCTGGCCTCCCTACCTGACCCTCCAGAGCAGGCCTGGCCTCCCTACCTGACGCTCCGGGCTCGGCCTGGCGTCCCTACCTGACGCTGCAGGGTAGTACCGGTACCCCTACCGCTGCTCCAGGATACACCTGCTGTCCTTACGGGTGCTCCGAGCTAGGCCTCGCCTCCCTACCGCAACCCCATGGGTAGGGCATGGCCTCCCTACCTGACGCTCCGGGCTCGGCCTGGCATCCCTACCTGACGCTGCAGGGTAGTACCGGTAACCCTACCGCTGCTCCGGGGTACGCCTGCTGTCCGTACGGGCGCTCCGGGCTAGGCCTGGCCACCTAACTGGGCCTCTGCGGTAGGCCTGGCTGGCCTCCTTAACTGATGCTGCGAGGTAGGCCTGGCCTCCCTACCTGATGCTTCGGGGTAGGCCTCGAGTCCCTACCTGACGCTGCGGGGTAGTACCGGTACCCCTACCGCTGCTCCAGATACACCTGCTGTCCGTACGGGTGCTCCGAGCTAGGCCTCGCCTCCCTACCTCAACCCCATAGGTAGGGCCTGGCCTCCCAACCTGATGCTCTGGGGTAGGCCTGTCATCCCTACCTGACGCTGCAGGGTAGTACTGGTACCCCTACCGCTGCTCCAGGATACACCTGCTGTCCTTACGGGTGCTCCGAGCTAGGCCTCGCCTCCCTACCGCAACCCCATGGGTAGTGCATGGCCTCCCTACCTGACGCTCCGGGCTCGGCCTGGCATCCCTACCTGACGCTGCAGGGTAGTACCGGTAACCCTACCGCTGCTCCGGGGTACGCCTGCTGTCCGTACGGGCGCTCCTGGCTAGGCCTGGCCACCTAACTGGGCCTCTGCGGTAGGCCTGGCCGGCCTCCTTAACTGATGCTGCTAGGTAGGCCTGGCCTCCCTGTCTGATGCTTCGGGGTAGGCCTCGAGTCCCTACCTGACGCTGCGGGGTAGTACCGGTACCCCTACCGCTGCTCCGGGGTACGCCTGCTGTCCGTACGGGCGCTCCGGGCTAGGCCTGGCATCCCTACCTGACGCTGTGGGGTAGCAACGGAACCCCTACCGCTGCTCCGGGGTACATCCGCTGTCCCTACAGGCACGCGGGGGCTAGGCCTGGCCGCCCTACCTCACCCTCCGGGCTCGGCGTGGCGTCCCTACCTGATCCTGTGGCGCAGTACTGGTACCCTACCGGTACTCGGGGGTAGTACCGGTACCCCTACCGCTGCTCCGGGGTACGCCTGCTCTCCATACGGGCGCTCCGGGCTAGGCTTGGCCACCTAACTGGGTCTCTGTGGTAGGCCTCGCCTCCTTAACTGATGCTGCGAGGTAGACCTGGCCTCCCTATCTGATTCTTCGGGGTAGGCCTGGCGTCCCTACCTGACGCTGCAGGGCGGTACTGGTACCCCTACCGGTACTCGGGGGTAGTACCGGTACCCTTACCGCTGCTCCAGGATACACCTGCTGTCCTTACGGGTGCTCCGAGCTAGGCCTCGCCTCCCTGCCTCAACCCCTGGGGTAGGGCCTGGCCTCCCAGCCGGACGCTCCGGGCTCGGCCTGGCGTCCCTACCTGACGCTGCAGGGTAGTACCGGTACCCCTACCGCTGCTCCGGGGTACGCCTGCTGTCCGTACGGGCGCTCCGGGCTAGGCCTGGCATCCCTACCTGACGCTGTGGGGTAGCAACGGAACCCCTACCGCTGCTCCGGGGTATATCCGCTGTCCCTACGGGCACGCGGGGGCTAGGCCTGGCCGCCCTACCTCACCCTCCGGGCTCGGCGTGGCGTCCCTACCTGATCCTGCGGCACAGTACTGGTACCCTACCGGTACTCGGGGGTAGTACCGGTACCCCTACCGCGGCTCCGGGGTACGCCTGCTCTCCATACGGGCGCTCCGGGCTAGGCTTGGCCACCTAACTGGGTCTCTGTGGTAGGCCTCGCCTCCTTAACTGATGCTGCGAGGTAGACCTGGCCTCCCTATCTGATTCTTCGGGGTAGGCCTCGAGTCCCTACCTGACGCTGCGGGGTAGTACCGGTACCCCTACCGCTGCTCCGGGGTACGCCTGCTGCCCGTACGGGCCCTCCGGGCTACGTCTCGCCACCCTAACTGAGCCTCTGGGGTAGGCCTGGTTTCCCTACCTGATGCCGCGGGGTAGGTCTGGCCTCCCTACCTGACACTGCGGGGTAGTACCGGTACCTGTACCGCTGCTCCAGGGTACTCCTGCTGTCCGTACGGGTGCTCCGAGCTAGGCCTCGCCTCCCTACCTCAACCCCTGGGGTAGGCCTGGCCTCCCCACCTGATGCTGCGGGGTAGGCCTGACCTCTGTACCTGATGCTGCGGGCTCGGCCTGGCATCCCTACCTGACGCTGTGGGGTAGTAACGGTACCCCTACCGCTGCTCCGGGGTACATCCGCTGTCCCTACGGGCACGCGGGGGCTAGGCCTGGCCGTCCTACCTCACCCTCCGGGCTCGGCCTGGCGTCCCTACCTGATCCTGCGGCGCAGTACCGGTACCCCTACCGGTACTGGGGGGTAGTACCGGTACCCCTACCGCTGCTCAAGGATACACCTGCTGTCCGTACGGGTGCTCCGAGCTAGGCCTCGCCTCCCTACCTCAACCCCTGGGGTAGGGCCTGGCCTCCCAACCTGATGCTCCGGGCTCGGCCTGGCGTCCCTACCTGACGCTGCGGAGTAGTACTGGTACCCCTACCGCTGCTCCGGGGTACGCCTGCTGTCCGTACGGGCGCTCCGGGCTAGGCCTGGCCACCCTACCTGACGCTCCAGGGCAGGCCTGGCCTCCCTACCTGACCCTCCAGAGCAGGCCTGGCCTCCCTACCTGACGCTCCGGGCTCGGCCTGGTGTCCCTACCTGACGCTGCAGGGTAGTACCGGTACCCCTACCGATGCTCCAGGATACACCTGCTGTCCTTACGGGTGCTCCGAGCTAGGCCTCGCCTCCCTACCGCAACCCCATGGGTAGGGCATGGCCTCCGTACCTGACGCTCCGGGCTCGGCCTGGCATCCCTACCTGACGCTGCAGGGTAGTACCGGTAACCCTACCACTGCTCCGGGGTACGCCTGCTGTCCGTACGGGCGCTCCGGGCTAGGCCTGGCCACCTAACTGGGCCTCTGCGGTAGGCCTGGCTGGCCTCCTTAACTGATGCTGCGAGGTAGGCCTGGCCTCCCTACCTGATGCTTCGGGGTAGGCCTCGAGTCCCTACCTGACGCTGCGGGGTAGTACCGGTACCCCTACCGCTGCTCCAGGATACACCTGCTGTCCGTACGGGTGCTCCGAGCTAGGCCTCGCCTCCCTACCTCAACCCCTGGGGTAGGGCCTGGCCTCCCAACCTGATGCTCCGGGCTCGGCCTGGCGTCCCTACCTGACGCTGCGGAGTAGTACTGGTACCCCTACCGCTGCTACGGGGTATGCCTGCTGTCCGTACGGGCGCTCCGGGCTAGGCCTGGCCAACCTACCTGACCCTCCAGGGCAGGCCTGGCCTCCCTACCTGACGCTCCGGGCTCGGCCTGGCGTCCCTACCTGACGCTGCAGGGTAGTACCGGTACCCCTACCGCTGCTCCAGGATACACCTGCTGTCCTTACGGGTGCTCTGAGCTAGGCCTCGCCTCCCTACCTCAACCCCTGGGGTAGGGCCTGGCCTCCCTACCTGACGCTTTGGGCTCGGCCTGGCGTCCCTACCTGATGCTGCGGGGTAGTACCGGTACCCCTACCGCTGCTCCGGGGTACGCCTGCTGTCCGTACGGGCGCTCCGGGCTAGGCCTGGCCACCCTAACTGGGCCTCTGCGGTAGGCCTGGCCTCCTTAACTGATGCTGCGAGGTAGGCCTGGCCTCCCTATCTGATGCTTCGGGGTAGGCCTGGCGTCCCTACCTGACGCTGCGGGGTATTACCGGTACCGCTACCGCTGCTCCGGGGTACGCCTGCTGTCCGTACGGGCGCTCTGGGCTAGGCCTGGCCACACTACCTGACCGTCCAGGGCAGGCCTGGCCTCCCTAACTGACGCTCCGGGCTCGGTCTGGCGTCCCTACCTGACGCTGCAGGGTAGTACCGGTACCCCTACCGCTGCTCCAGGATACACCTCCTGTCCTTACGGGTGCTCCGAGCTAGGCCTCGCCTCCCTACCTCAACCCCTGGGGTAGGGCCTGGCCTCCCAGCCGGATGCTCCGGGCTCGGCCTGGCGTCCCTACCTGACGCTGCAGGGTAGTACCGGTACCCCTACCGCTGCTCCGGGGTACGCCTGCTGTCCGTACGGGTGCTCCGTGCTAGGCCTGGGCACCCTATCTGGGCCTCTGCGGTAGGCCTGGCGTCCCTACCTGATGCTCCGGGCTCGGCCTGGCGTCCCTACCTGACGCTGCAGGGTAGTACCCGTAACCCTACCGCTGCTCCGGGGTACGCCTGCTGTCCGTACGGGCGCTCCGGGCTAGGCCTGGCCACCCTACCTGACGCTCCAGGGCAGGCCTGGCCTCCCTACCTGACGCCTCAGGCTCGGCCTGGCGTCCCTACCTGACGCTGCAGGGTAGTACCGGTACCCCTACCGCTGCTCCAGGATACACCTGCTGTCCTTACGGGTGCTCCGAGCTAGGCCTCGCCTCCCTACCGCAACCCCATGGGTAGGGCATGGCCTCCGTACCTGACGCTCCGGGCTCGGCCTGGCGTCCCTACCTGACGCTGCAGGGTAGTACCCGTAACCCTACCGCTGCTCCGGGGTACGCCTGCTGTCCGTACGGGCGCTCCGGGCTAGGCCTGGCCACCCTAACTGGGCCTCTGCGGTAGGCCTGGCTGGCCTCCCTACCTGATGCTTCGGGGTAGGCCTCGAGTCCCTACCTGACGCTGCGGGGTAGTACCGGTACCCCTACTGCTGCTTCAGGATACACCTGCTGTCCATACGGGTGCTCCGAGCTAGGCCTCGCCTCCCTACCTCAACCCCATAGGTAGGGCCTGGCCTCCCAACCTGATGCTCTGGGGTAGGCCTGGCGTCCCTACCTGACGCTGCGGGGTAGTACCGGTACCCCTACCGCTGCTCCAGGATACACCTGCTGTCTGTACGGGTGCTCCGAGCTACGCCTCGCCTCCCTACCTCAACCCCTGGGGTAGGGCCTGGCCTCCCAGCCGGACGCTCAGGGCTCGGCCTGGCGTCCCTACCTGACGCTGCAGGGTAGTACCGGTACCCCTACCGCTGCTCCGGGGTACGCCTGCTGTCCGTACGGGCGCTCCGGGCTAGGCCTGGCCACCCTATCTGGGCCTCTGCGGTAGGCCTGGCCTCCTTAACTGATGCTGCGAGGTAGGCCTGGCCTCCCTACCTGATGCTTCGGGGTAGGCCTCGAGTCCCTACCTGACGCTGCGGGGTAGTACCGGTACCCCTACCGCTGCTCCAGACACACCTGCTGTCCTTACGGGTGCTCCGAGCTAGGCCTCGCCTCCCTACCTCAACCCCTGGGGTAGGGCCTGGCCTTCCAGCCGGACGCTCCGGGCTCGGCCTGGCGTCCCTACCTGACGCTGCAGGGTAGTACCGGTACCCCTACCACTGCTCCGGGGTATGCCTGCTGTCCGTACGGGCGCTCCGGGCTAGGCCTGGCCACCCTACCTGACCCTCCAGGGCAGGCCTGGCCTCCCTACCTGACGCTCCGGGCTCAGCCTGGCGTCCCTACCTGACGCTGCAGGGTAGTACCGGTACCCCTACCGCTTCTCCAGGGTACTCCTGCTGTCCGTACGGGTGCTCCGAGCTAGGCCTCGCCTCCCTACCTCAACCCGTGGGGTAGGGCCTGGCCTCCCAGCCGGACGCTCCGGGCTCGGCCTGGCGTCCCTACCTGACGCTGCAGGGTAGTACCGGTACCCCTACCGCTGCTCCGGGGTACGCCTGCTGTGCGTACGGGCGCTCCGGGCTAGGCCTGGCCACCCTATCTGGGCCTGTGCGGTAGGCCTGGCCTCCTTAACTGATGCTGCGAGGTAGGCCTGGCCTCCCTACCTGATGCTTCGGGGTAGGCCTCGAGTCCCTACCTGATGCTGCGGGGTAGTACCGGTACCCCTACCGCTTCTCCAGGATACACCTGCTGTCCGTACGGGTGCTCTGAGCTAGGCCTCGCCTCCCTACCTCAACCCCTGGGGTAGGCGTGGCCTCCCCACCTGATGCTGCGGGGTAGGCCTGGCCTCTGTACCTGATGCTGCGGGCTCGGCCTGGCATCCCTACCTGACGCTGTGGGGTAGTAACGGTACCCCTACCGCTGCTCCGGGGTACATCCGCTGTCCCTACGGGCACGCGGGGGCTAGGCCTGGCTGCCCTACCTCACCCTCCGGGCTCGGCCTGGCGTCCCTACCTGATCCTGCGGCGCAGTACCGCTACCCCTACCGGTACTCGGGGGCAGTACCGGTACCCCTACCGCGGCTCCGGGGTACGCCTGCTGTCCGTACGGGCGCTCCGGGCTAGGCCTGGCCACCCTAACTAGGCCTCTGTGGTAGGCCTGGCTGGCCTCCTTAACTGATGCTGCGAGGTAGGCCTGGCCTCCCTACCTGATGCTTCGGGGTAGGCCTCGAGTCCCTACCTGACGCTGCGGGGTAGTACCGGTACCCCTACCGCTGCTCCAGGATACACCTGCTGTCCGTACGGGTGCTCCGAGCTAGGCCTCGCCTCCCTACCTCAACCCCTGGGGTAGGGCCTGGCCTCCCAGCCGGACGCTTCGGGCTCGGCCTGGCGTCCCTACCTGATGCTGCAGGCTAGTACCGGTACCCCTACCGCTGCTCCGGGGTACGCCTGCTGTCCGTACGGGCCCTCCGGGCTAGGCCTGGCTACCTAACTGGGCCTCTGCGGTAGGCCTGGCCTCCTTAACTGATGCTGCGAGGTAGGCCTGGCCTCCCTATCTGATGCTTCGGGGTAGGCCTCGAGTCCCTACCTGACGCTGCGGGGTAGTACCGGTACCCCTACCGCTGCTCCGGGGTACACCTGCTGTCCTTACGGGTGCTCCGAGCTAGGCCTCGCCTCCCTACCTCAACCCCTGGGGTAGGGCCTGGCCTCCCAGCCGGACGCTCCGGGCTCGGCCTGGCGTCCCTACCTGACGCTGCAGGGTAGTACCGGTACCCCTACCGTTGCTCCGGGGTACGCCTGCTGTCCGTACGGGCGCTCCGGGCTAGGCCTGGCATCCCTACCTGACGCTGTGGGGTAGTAACGGAACCCCTACCGCTGCTCCGGGGTACATCCGCTGTCCCTACGGGCACGCGGGGGCTAGGCCTGGCCGCCCTACCTCACCCTCCGGGCTCGGCGTGGCGTCCCTACCTGATCCTGCGGCGCAGTACTGGTACCCTACCAGTACTCGGGGGTAGTACCGGTACCCCTACCGCTGCTCCGGGGTACGCCTGCTCTCCATACGGGCGCTCCGGGCTAGGCTTGGCCACCTAACTGGGTCTCTGCGGTAGGCCTCGCCTCCTTAACTGATGCTGCGAGGTAGACCTGGCCTCCCTACCTGATTCTTCGGGGTAGGCCTCGAGTCCCTACCTGACGCTGCGGGGTAGTACCGGTACCCCTACCGCTGCTCCGGGGT
Organism: Necrosyrtes monachus; assembly: GCA_037953605.1. Lineage (NCBI taxonomy): Eukaryota > Metazoa > Chordata > Aves > Accipitriformes > Accipitridae > Necrosyrtes > Necrosyrtes monachus. The sequence goes on along the minus strand of JAZGTQ010000616.1, from coordinate 64,877 downwards.
ACGCCTGCTGTCCGTACGGGCACTCCGGGCTAGGCCTGGCCACCCTACCTGACGCTCCAGGGCAGGCCTGGCCTCCCTACCTGACCCTCCAGGGCAGGCCTGCCCTCCCTACCTGACGCCTTGGGCTCGGCCTGGCGTCCCTACCTGACGCTGCAGGGTAGTACCGGTACCCCTACCGCTGCTCCAGGATACACCTGCTGTCCTTACGGGTGCTCCGAGCTAGGCCTCGCCTCCCTACCGCAACCCCATGGGTAGGGCATGGCCTCCCTACCTGACGCTCCGGGCTCGGCCTGGCGCCCCTACCTGACGCTGCGGGGTAGTACCGGTACCCCTACCGCTGCTCCGGGGTACGCCTGCTGTCCGTACGGGCGCTCCGGGCTAGGCCTGGCCACCCTAACTGGGCCTCTGCGGTAGGCCTGGCCTCCTTACCTGATGCTGTGGGGTAGGCCTCGAGTCCCTACCTGACGCTGCGGGGTAGTACCGCTACCCCTTATTTGGTGCTCCGGGGTAGTACCGGTACCCCTTATTTTGCGCTCCGGGGTAGTACCGGTACCCCTGCTGGTACTTCGGGGTACACCGGCTGTCCCTCCTAGCGCTCTGGGTTAAGACACGCCCTCCCTACCTCACCCTCCGGGCTAGGCCTGGCGTCCCTACCTGATCCTGCAGGGTATAACTAGGACCCCTACCCGATACTCGGGGGTAATACCGGTGCCCCTACCGCTGCTCCGGGGTAGGCCTGCTGCCCGTACGGGCCCTCCGGGCTACGTCTCGCCACCCTAACTGAGCCTCTGGGGTAGGCCTGGTTTCCCTATCTGATGCCGCGGGGTAGGTCTGGCCTCCCTACCTGACACTGCGGGGTAGTACCGGTACCTGTACCGCTGCTCCAGGGTACTCCTGCTGTCCGTACGGGTGCTCCGAGCTAGGCCTCGCCTCCCTACCTCAACCCCTGGGGTAGGCCTGGCCTCCCCACCTGATGCTGCGGGGTAGGCCTGGCCTCTGTACCTGATGCTGCGGGCTCGCCTGGCGTCCCTACCTGACGCTGCAGGGTGGTACTGGTACCCCCATCGGTACACGGGGGTAGTACCGGTACCCCTACCGCTGCTCCGGGGCACGCCTGCTCTCCGTACAGGCATTCCGAGCTAGGCCTGGCCACCCTAACTGAGCCTCTGGGGTAGGCCTGGTTTCCCTACCTGATGCTGTGGGGTAGGCCTCGAGTCCCTACCTGATGCTGCGGGGTAGTACCGGTACCCCTGCCGCTGCTCCGGGGTACTCCTGCTGTCCGTACGGGTGCTCCAACCTAGGCCTCACCTCCCTACCTCAACCCCTGGGGTAGGCCTGGCCTCCCTACCTGATGCTCCGGGCTCGGCCTGGCGTCCCTACCTGACGCTGCGGGGTAGTACCGGTACCCCTACCGCTGCTCCGGGGTACGCCTGCTGTCCGTACGGGCGCTCCGGGCTAGGCCTGGCCACCCTAACTGGGCCTCTGCGGTAGGCCTGGCTGGCCTCCTTAACTGATGCTGCGAGGTAGGCCTGGCCTCCCTACCTGATGCTTCGGGGTAGGCCTCGAGTCCCTACCTGACGCTGCGGGGTAGTAGCGGTACCCCTACCGCTGCTCCAGGATACACCTGCTGCCCGTGCGGGTGCTCCGAGATAGGCCTCGCCTCCCTACCTCAACCCCTGGGGTAGGGCCTGGCCTCCCAGCCGGACGCTCCGGGCTCGGCCTGGCATCCCTACCTGACGCTGCAGGGTAGTACCGGTACCCCTACCGCTGCTCCGGGGTACGCCTGCTGTCCGTACGGGTGCTCCGGGCTAGGCCTGGCCACCCTACCTGACCCTCCAGGGCAGGCCTGGCCTCCCTACCTGACGCTCCGGGCTCGGCCTGGCATCCCTACCTGACGCTGCAGGGTAGTACCGGTACCCCTACCGCTGCTCCGGGGTACGCCTGCTGTCCGTACGGGCGCTCCGGGCTAGGCCTGGCCACCCTAACTGGGCCTCTGCGGTAGGCCTGGCCTTCTTAACTGATGCTGCGAGGTAGGCCTGGCCTCCCTACCTGATGCTTCGGGGTAGGCCTCGAGTCCCTACCTGACGCTGCGGGATAGTACCGGTACCCCTACCGCTGCTCCAGGATACACCTGCTGTCCGTACGGGTGCTCCGACCTAGGCCTCGCCCCCCTACCTCAACCCCTGGGGTAGGGCCTGGCCTCCCAGCCGGACGCTCCGGGCTCGGCCTGGCGTCCCTACCTGACGCTGCAGGGTAGTACCGGTACCCCTACCGCTGCTCCGGAGTACGCCTGCTGTCCGTACGGGCGCTCCGGGCTAGGCCTGGCCACCCTATCTGGGCCTCTGCGGTAGGCCTGGCCTCCTTAACTGATGCTGCGAGGTAGGCCTGGCCTCCCTACCTGATGCTTCGGGGTAGGCCTCGAGTCCCTACCTGACGCTGCGGGGTAGTACCGGTACCCCTACCGCTGCTCCAGGATACACCTGCTGTCCGTACGGGTGCTCCGGGCTAGGCCTGGCCACACTACCTGACCCTCCAGGGCAGGCCTGGCCTCCTTAACTGATGCTGCGAGGTAGGCCTGGCCTCCCTATCTGATGCTTCGGGGTAGGCCTCGAGTCCCTACCTGACGCTGCGGGGTAGTACCGGTACCCTTACCGCTGCTCCGGGGTACGCCTGCTGTCCGTACGGGCGCTCCGGGCTAGGCCTGGCCACACTACCTGACCCTCCAGGGTAGGCCTGGCCTCCTTACCTGACGCTACGGGCTCGGACTGGCGTCCCTACCTGACGCTGCAGGGTAGTACCGGTACCCCTACCGCTGCTCCAGGATACACCTGCTGTCCTTACGGGTGCTCTGAGCTAGGCCTGGCCTCCCTACCTCAACCCCTGGGGTAGGGCCTGGCCTCCCTACCTGACGCTCCGGGCTCGGCCTGGCGTCCCTACCTGACGCTGCAGGGTAGTACCGGTACCCCTACCGATGCTCCAGGATACACCTGCTGTCCTTACGGGTGCTCTGAGCTAGGCCTGGCCTCCCTACCTCAACCCCTGGGGTAGGGCCTGGCCTCCCTACCTGACGCTCCGGGCTCGGCCTGGCGTCCCTACCTGACGCTGCAGGGTAGTACCGGTACCCCTACCGCTGCTCCAGGATACACCTGCTGTCCTTACGGGTGCTCTGAGCTAGGCCTGGCCTCCCTACCTCAACCCCTGGGGTAGGGCCTGGCCTCCCTACCTGACGCTCCGGGCTCGGCCTGGCGTCCCTACCTGACGCTGCAGGGTAGTACCGGTACCCCTACCGCTGCTCCGGGGTATGCCTGCTCTCCGTACGGGCGCTCCGGGCTAGGCCTGGCCACCCTACCTGACCCTCCAGGGCAGGCCTGGCCTCCCTACCTGACGCTCCGGGCTCGGCCTGGCATCCCTACCTGACACTGCAGGGTAGTACCGGTACCCCTACCACTTCTCCAGGGTACTCCTGCTGTCCGTACGGGTGCTCCGAGCTAGGCCTCCCCTCCCTACCTCAACCCCTGGGGTAGGGCCTGGCCTCCCAACCTGACGCTCCGGGCTCGGCCTGTCGTCCCTACCTGACGCTGCGGGGTAGTACCGGTACCCCTACCGCTGCTCCGGGGTACGCCTGCTGTCCGTACGGGCGCTCCGGGCTAGGCCTGGCCACCTAACTGGGCCTCTGCGGTAGGCCTGGCTGGCCTCCTTAACTGATGCTGCGAGGTAGGCCTGGCCTCCCTACCTGATGCTTCGGGGTAGGCCTCGAGTCCCTACCTGACGCTGCGGGGTAGTACCGGTACCCCTACCGCTGCTCCAGGATACACCTGCTGTCCGTACGGGTGCTCCGGGCTAGGCCTGGCCACCCTACCTGACCCTCCAGGGCAGGCCTGGCCTCCCTACCTGACGCTCCGGGCTCGGCCTGGCGTCCCTACCTGACGCTGCAGGGTAGTACCGGTACCCCTACCGCTGCTCCAGGATACACCTGCTGTCCTTACGGGTGCTCTGAGCTAGGCCTCGCCTCCCTACCTCAACCCCTGGGGTAGGGCCTGGCCTCCCTACCTGACGCTTTGGGCTCGGCCTGGCCTCCCTACCTGACGCTGCGGGGTAGTACCGGTACCCCTACCGCTCCTCCGGGGTACGCCTGCTGTCCGTACGGGCGCTCCGGGCTAGGCCTGGCCACCCTAACTGGGCCTCTGCGGTAGGCCTGGCTGGCCTCCTTAACTGATGCTGCGAGGTAGGCCTGGCCTCCCTACCTGATGCTTCGGGGTAGGCCTCGAGTCCCTACCTGACGCTGCGGGGTAGTACCGGTACCCCTACCGCTGCTCCAGGATACACCTCCTGCCCGTGCGGGTGCTCCGAGATAGGCCTCGCCTCCCTACCTCAACCCCTGGGGTAGGGCCTGGCCTCCCAGCCGGACGCTCCGGGCTCGGCCTGGCATCCCTACCTGACGCTGCAGGGTAGTACCGGTACCCCTACCGCTGCTCCGGGGTACGCCTGCTGTCCGTACGGGTGCTCCGGGCTAGGCCTGGCCACCCTACCTGACCCTCCAGGGCAGGCCTGGCCTCCCTACCTGACGCTCCGGGCTCGGCCTGGCGTCCCTACCTGACGCTGCAGGGTAGTACCGGTACCCCTACCGCTGCTCCAGGATACACCTGCTGTCCTTACGGGTGCTCTGAGCTAGGCCTGGCCTCCCTACCTCAACCCCTGGGGTAGGGCCTGGCCTCCCATCCGGACGCTCCGGGCTCGGCCTGGCGTCCCTACCTGACGCTGCGGGGTAGTACCGGTACCCCTACCGCTGCTCCGGGGTACGCCTGCTGTCCGTACGGGCGCTCCGGGCTAGGCCTGGCCACCCTAACTGGGCCTCTGCGGTAGGCCTGGCCTTCTTAACTGATGCTGCGAGGTAGGCCTGGCCTCCCTACCTGATGCTTCGGGGTAGGCCTCGAGTCCCTACCTGACGCTGCGGGATAGTACCGGTACCCCTACCGCTGCTCCAGGATACACCTGCTGTCCGTACGGGTGCTCCGACCTAGGCCTCGCCCCCCTACCTCAACCCCTGGGGTAGGGCCTGGCCTCCCAGCCGGACGCTCCGGGCTCGGCCTGGCGTCCCTACCTGACGCTGCAGGGTAGTACCGGTACCCCTACCGCTGCTCCGGAGTACGCCTGCTGTCCGTACGGGCGCTCCGGGCTAGGCCTGGCCACCCTATCTGGGCCTCTGCGGTAGGCCTGGCCTCCTTAACTGATGCTGCGAGGTAGGCCTGGCCTCCCTACCTGATGCTTCGGGGTAGGCCTCGAGTCCCTACCTGACGCTGCGGGGTAGTACCGGTACCCCTACCGCTGCTCCAGGATACACCTGCTGTCCGTACGGGTGCTCCGGGCTAGGCCTGGCCACACTACCTGACCCTCCAGGGCAGGCCTGGCCTCCTTAACTGATGCTGCGAGGTAGGCCTGGCCTCCCTATCTGATGCTTCGGGGTAGGCCTCGAGTCCCTACCTGACGCTGCGGGGTAGTACCGGTACCCTTACCGCTGCTCCGGGGTACGCCTGCTGTCCGTACGGGCGCTCCGGGCTAGGCCTGGCCACACTACCTGACCCTCCAGGGTAGGCCTGGCCTCCTTACCTGACGCTACGGGCTCGGCCTGGCGTCCCTACCTGACGCTGCAGGGTAGTACCGGTACCCCTACCGCTGCTCCAGGATACACCTGCTGTCCTTACGGGTGCTCTGAGCTAGGCCTGGCCTCCCTACCTCAACCCCTGGGGTAGGGCCTGGCCTCCCTACCTGACGCTCCGGGCTCGGCCTGGCGTCCCTACCTGACGCTGCAGGGTAGTACCGGTACCCCTACCGATGCTCCAGGATACACCTGCTGTCCTTACGGGTGCTCTGAGCTAGGCCTGGCCTCCCTACCTCAACCCCTGGGGTAGGGCCTGGCCTCCCTACCTGACGCTCCGGGCTCGGCCTGGCGTCCCTACCTGACGCTGCAGGGTAGTACCGGTACCCCTACCGCTGCTCCAGGATACACCTGCTGTCCTTACGGGTGCTCTGAGCTAGGCCTGGCCTCCCTACCTCAACCCCTGGGGTAGGGCCTGGCCTCCCTACCTGACGCTCCGGGCTCGGCCTGGCGTCCCTACCTGACGCTGCAGGGTAGTACCGGTACCCCTACCGCTGCTCCGGGGTATGCCTGCTCTCCGTACGGGCGCTCCGGGCTAGGCCTGGCCACCCTACCTGACCCTCCAGGGCAGGCCTGGCCTCCCTACCTGACGCTCCGGGCTCGGCCTGGCGTCCCTACCTGACACTGCAGGGTAGTACCGGTACCCCTACCACTTCTCCAGGGTACTCCTGCTGTCCGTACGGGTGCTCCGAGCTAGGCCTCCCCTCCCTACCTCAACCCCTGGGGTAGGGCCTGGCCTCCCAACCTGACGCTCCGGGCTCGGCCTGTCGTCCCTACCTGACGCTGCGGGGTAGTACCGGTACCCCTACCGCTGCTCCGGGGTACGCCTGCTGTCCGTACGGGCGCTCCGGGCTAGGCCTGGCAACCTAACTGGGCCTCTGCGGTAGGCCTGGCTGGCCTCCTTAACTGATGCTGCGAGGTAGGCCTGGCCTCCCTACCTGATGCTTCGGGGTAGGCCTCGAGTCCCTACCTGACGCTGCGGGGTAGTACCGGTACCCCTACCGCTGCTCCAGGATACACCTGCTGTCCGTACGGGTGCTCCGGGCTAGGCCTGGCCACCCTACCTGACCCTCCAGGGCAGGCCTGGCCTCCCTACCTGACGCTCCGGGCTCGGCCTGGCGTCCCTACCTGACGCTGCAGGGTAGTACCGGTACCCCTACCGCTGCTCCAGGATACACCTGCTGTCCTTACGGGTGCTCTGAGCTAGGCCTCGCCTCCCTACCTCAACCCCTGGGGTAGGGCCTGGCCTCCCTACCTGACGCTTTGGGCTCGGCCTGGCCTCCCTACCTGACGCTGCGGGGTAGTACCGGTACCCCTACCGCTCCTCCGGGGTACGCCTGCTGTCCGTACGGGCGCTCCGGGCTAGGCCTGGCCACCCTAACTGGGCCTCTGCGGTAGGCCTGGCTGGCCTCCTTAACTGATGCTGCGAGGTAGGCCTGGCCTCCCTACCTGATGCTTCGGGGTAGGCCTCGAGTCCCTACCTGACGCTGCGGGGTAGTACCGGTACCCCTACCGCTGCTCCAGGATACACCTGCTGTCCGTACGGGTGCTCCGAGCTAGGCCTCGCCTCCCTACCTCAACCCCTGGGGTAGGGCCTGGCCTCCCAGCCGGACGCTCCGGGCTCGGCCTGGCGTCCCTACCTGACGCTGCAGGGTAGTACCGGTACCCCTACCGCTGCTCCGGAGTACGCCTGCTGTCCGTACGGGCGCTCCGGGCTAGGCCTGGCCACCCTATCTGGGCCTCTGCGGTAGGCCTGGCCTCCTTAACTGATGCTGCGAGGTAGGCCTGGCCTCCCTACCTGATGCTTCGGGGTAGGCCTCGAGTCCCTACCTGACGCTGCGGGGTAGTACCGGTACCCCTACCGCTGCTCCAGGATACACCTGCTGTCCGTACGGGTGCTCCGGGCTAGGCCTGGCCACACTACCTGACCCTCCAGGGCAGGCCTGGCCTCCTTAACTGATGCTGCGAGGTAGGCCTGGCCTCCCTATCTGATGCTTCGGGGTAGGCCTCGAGTCCCTACCTGACGCTGCGGGTTAGTACCGGTACCCTTACCGCTGCTCCGGGGTACGCCTGCTGTCCGTACGGGCGCTCCGGGCTAGGCCTGGCCACACTACCTGACCCTCCAGGGTAGGCCTGGCCTCCTTACCTGACGCTCCGGGCTCGGCCTGGCGTCCCTACCTGACGCTGCAGGGTAGTACCGGTACCCCTACCGCTGCTCCAGGATACACCTGCTGTCCTTACGGGTGCTCTGAGCTAGGCCTGGCCTCCCTACCTCAACCCCTGGGGTAGGGCCTGGCCTCCCTACCTGACGCTCCGGGCTCGGCCTGGCGTCCCTACCTGACGCTGCAGGGTAGTACCGGTACCCCTACCGATGCTCCAGGATACACCTGCTGTCCTTACGGGTGCTCTGAGCTAGGCCTGGCCTCCCTACCTCAACCCCTGGGGTAGGGCCTGGCCTCCCTACCTGACGCTCCGGGCTCGGCCTGGCGTCCCTACCTGACGCTGCAGGGTAGTACCGGTACCCCTACCGCTGCTCCAGGATACACCTGCTGTCCTTACGGGTGCTCTGAGCTAGGCCTGGCCTCCCTACCTCAACCCCTGGGGTAGGGCCTGGCCTCCCTACCTGACGCTCCGGGCTCGGCCTGGCGTCCCTACCTGACGCTGCAGGGTAGTACCGGTACCCCTACCGCTGCTCCGGGGTATGCCTGCTCTCCGTACGGGCGCTCCGGGCTAGGCCTGGCCACCCTACCTGACCCTCCAGGGCAGGCCTGGCCTCCCTACCTGACGCTCCGGGCTCGGCCTGGCGTCCCTACCTGACGCTGCAGGGTAGTACCGGTACCCCTACCGCTGCTCCAGGATACACCTGCTGTCCTTACGGGTGCTCTGAGCTAGGCCTCGCCTCCCTACCTCAACCCCTGGGGTAGGGCCTGGCCTCCCTACCTGACGCTTTGGGCTCGGCCTGGCCTCCCTACCTGACGCTGCGGGGTAGTACCGGTACCCCTACCGCTCCTCCGGGGTACGCCTGCTGTCCGTACGGGCGCTCCGGGCTAGGCCTGGCCACCCTAACTGGGCCTCTGCGGTAGGCCTGGCTGGCCTCCTTAACTGATGCTGCGAGGTAGGCCTGGCCTCCCTACCTGATGCTTCGGGGTAGGCCTCGAGTCCCTACCTGACGCTGCGGGGTAGTACCGGTACCCCTACCGCTGCTCCAGGATACACCTGCTGTCCGTACGGGTGCTCCGAGCTAGGCCTCGCCTCCCTACCTCAACCCCTGGGGTAGGGCCTGGCCTCCCAGCCGGACGCTCCGGGCTCGGCCTGGCGTCCCTACCTGACGCTGCAGGGTAGTACCGGTACCCCTACCGCTGCTCCGGAGTACGCCTGCTGTCCGTACGGGCGCTCCGGGCTAGGCCTGGCCACCCTATCTGGGCCTCTGCGGTAGGCCTGGCCTCCTTAACTGATGCTGCGAGGTAGGCCTGGCCTCCCTACCTGATGCTTCGGGGTAGGCCTCGAGTCCCTACCTGACGCTGCGGGGTAGTACCGGTACCCCTACCGCTGCTCCAGGATACACCTGCTGTCCGTACGGGTGCTCCGGGCTAGGCCTGGCCACACTACCTGACCCTCCAGGGCAGGCCTGGCCTCCTTAACTGATGCTGCGAGGTAGGCCTGGCCTCCCTATCTGATGCTTCGGGGTAGGCCTCGAGTCCCTACCTGACGCTGCGGGTTAGTACCGGTACCCTTACCGCTGCTCCGGGGTACGCCTGCTGTCCGTACGGGCGCTCCGGGCTAGGCCTGGCCACACTACCTGACCCTCCAGGGTAGGCCTGGCCTCCTTACCTGACGCTCCGGGCTCGGCCTGGCGTCCCTACCTGACGCTGCAGGGTAGTACCGGTACCCCTACCGCTGCTCCAGGATACACCTGCTGTCCTTACGGGTGCTCTGAGCTAGGCCTGGCCTCCCTACCTCAACCCCTGGGGTAGGGCCTGGCCTCCCTACCTGACGCTCCGGGCTCGGCCTGGCGTCCCTACCTGACGCTGCAGGGTAGTACCGGTACCCCTACCGATGCTCCAGGATACACCTGCTGTCCTTACGGGTGCTCTGAGCTAGGCCTGGCCTCCCTACCTCAACCCCTGGGGTAGGGCCTGGCCTCCCTACCTGACGCTCCGGGCTCGGCCTGGCGTCCCTACCTGACGCTGCAGGGTAGTACCGGTACCCCTACCGCTGCTCCAGGATACACCTGCTGTCCTTACGGGTGCTCTGAGCTAGGCCTGGCCTCCCTACCTCAACCCCTGGGGTAGGGCCTGGCCTCCCTACCTGACGCTCCGGGCTCGGCCTGGCGTCCCTACCTGACGCTGCAGGGTAGTACCGGTACCCCTACCGCTGCTCCGGGGTATGCCTGCTCTCCGTACGGGCGCTCCGGGCTAGGCCTGGCCACCCTACCTGACCCTCCAGGGCAGGCCTGGCCTCCCTACCTGACGCTCCGGGCTCGGCCTGGCGTCCCTACCTGACACTGCAGGGTAGTACCGGTACCCCTACCACTTCTCCAGGGTACTCCTGCTGTCCGTACGGGTGCTCCGAGCTAGGCCTCCCCTCCCTACCTCAACCCCTGGGGTAGGGCCTGGCCTCCCAACCTGACGCTCCGGGCTCGGCCTGTCGTCCCTACCTGACGCTGCGGGGTAGTACCGGTACCCCTACCGCTGCTCCGGGGTACGCCTGCTGTCCGTACGGGCGCTCCGGGCTAGGCCTGGCCACCTAACTGGGCCTCTGCGGTAGGCCTGGCTGGCCTCCTTAACTGATGCTGCGAGGTAGGCCTGGCCTCCCTACCTGATGCTTCGGGGTAGGCCTCGAGTCCCTACCTGACGCTGCGGGGTAGTACCGGTACCCCTACCGCTGCTCCAGGATACACCTGCTGTCCGTACGGGTGCTCCGGGCTAGGCCTGGCCACCCTACCTGACCCTCCAGGGCAGGCCTGGCCTCCCTACCTGACGCTCCGGGCTCGGCCTGGCGTCCCTACCTGACGCTGCAGGGTAGTACCGGTACCCCTACCGCTGCTCCAGGATACACCTGCTGTCCTTACGGGTGCTCTGAGCTAGGCCTCGCCTCCCTACCTCAACCCCTGGGGTAGGGCCTGGCCTCCCTACCTGACGCTTTGGGCTCGGCCTGGCCTCCCTACCTGACGCTGCGGGGTAGTACCGGTACCCCTACCGCTCCTCCGGGGTACGCCTGCTGTCCGTACGGGCGCTCCGGGCTAGGCCTGGCCACCCTAACTGGGCCTCTGCGGTAGGCCTGGCTGGCCTCCTTAACTGATGCTGCGAGGTAGGCCTGGCCTCCCTACCTGATGCTTCGGGGTAGGCCTCGAGTCCCTACCTGACGCTGCGGGGTAGTAGCGGTACCCCTACCGCTGCTCCAGGATACACCTGCTGCCCGTGCGGGTGCTCCGAGATAGGCCTCGCCTCCCTACCTCAACCCCTGGGGTAGGGCCTGGCCTCCCAGCCGGACGCTCCGGGCTCGGCCTGGCATCCCTACCTGACGCTGCAGGGTAGTACCGGTACCCCTACCGCTGCTCCGGGGTACGCCTGCTGTCCGTACGGGTGCTCCGGGCTAGGCCTGGCCACCCTACCTGACCCTCCAGGGCAGGCCTGGCCTCCCTACCTGACGCTCCGGGCTCGGCCTGGCGTCCCTACCTGACGCTGCAGGGTAGTACCGGTACCCCTACCGCTGCTCCAGGATACACCTGCTGTCCTTACGGGTGCTCTGAGCTAGGCCTGGCCTCCCTACCTCAACCCCTGGGGTAGGGCCTGGCCTCCCATCCGGACGCTCCGGGCTCGGCCTGGCATCCCTACCTGACGCTGCGGGGTAGTACCGGTACCCCTACCGCTGCTCCGGGGTACGCCTGCTGTCCGTACGGGCGCTCCGGGCTAGGCCTGGCCACCCTAACTGGGCCTCTGCGGTAGGCCTGGCCTTCTTAACTGATGCTGCGAGGTAGGCCTGGCCTCCCTACCTGATGCTTCGGGGTAGGCCTCGAGTCCCTACCTGACGCTGCGGGATAGTACCGGTACCCCTACCGCTGCTCCAGGATACACCTGCTGTCCGTACGGGTGCTCCGACCTAGGCCTCGCCCCCCTACCTCAACCCCTGGGGTAGGGCCTGGCCTCCCAGCCGGATGCTCCGGGCTCGGCCTGGCGTCCCTACCTGACGCTGCAGGGTAGTACCGGTACCCCTACCGCTGCTCCGGAGTACGCCTGCTGTCCGTACGGGCGCTCCGGGCTAGGCCTGGCCACCCTATCTGGGCCTCTGCGGTAGGCCTGGCCTCCTTAACTGATGCTGCGAGGTAGGCCTGGCCTCCCTACCTGATGCTTCGGGGTAGGCCTCGAGTCCCTACCTGACGCTGTGGGGTAGTACCGGTACCCCTACCGCTGCTCCAGGATACACCTGCTGTCCGTACGGGTGCTCCGGGCTAGGCCTGGCCACACTACCTGACCCTCCAGGGCAGGCCTGGCCTCCTTAACTGATGCTGCGAGGTAGGCCTGGCCTCCCTATCTGATGCTTCGGGGTAGGCCTCGAGTCCCTACCTGACGCTGCGGGGTAGTACCGGTACCCTTACCGCTGCTCCGGGGTACGCCTGCTGTCCGTACGGGCGCTCCGGGCTAGGCCTGGCCACACTACCTGACCCTCCAGGGTAGGCCTGGCCTCCTTACCTGACGCTCCGGGCTCGGCCTGGCGTCCCTACCTGACGCTGCAGGGTAGTACCGGTACCCCTACCGCTGCTCCAGGATACACCTGCTGTCCTTACGGGTGCTCTGAGCTAGGCCTGGCCTCCCTACCTCAACCCCTGGGGTAGGGCCTGGCCTCCCTACCTGACGCTCCGGGCTCGGCCTGGCGTCCCTACCTGACGCTGCAGGGTAGTACCAGTACCCCTACCGATGCTCCAGGATACACCTGCTGTCCTTACGGGTGCTCTGAGCTAGGCCTGGCCTCCCTACCTCAACCCCTGGGGTAGGGCCTGGCCTCCCTACCTGACGCTCCGGGCTCGGCCTGGCGTCACTACCTGACGCTGCAGGGTAGTACCGGTACCCCTACCGCTGCTCCAGGATACACCTGCTGTCCTTACGGGTGCTCTGAGCTAGGCCTGGCCTCCCTACCTCAACCCCTGGGGTAGGGCCTGGCCTCCCTACCTGACGCTCCGGGCTCGGCCTGGCGTCCCTACCTGACGCTGCAGGGTAGTACCGGTACCCCTACCGCTGCTCCGGGGTATGCCTGCTCTCCGTACGGGCGCTCCGGGCTAGGCCTGGCCACCCTACCTGACCCTCCAGGGCAGGCCTGGCCTCCCTACCTGACGCTCCGGGCTCGGCCTGGCGTCCCTACCTGACACTGCAGGGTAGTACCGGTACCCCTACCACTTCTCCAGGGTACTCCTGCTGTCCGTACGGGTGCTCCGAGCTAGGCCTCCCCTCCCTACCTCAACCCCTGGGGTAGGGCCTGGCCTCCCAACCTGACGCTCCGGGCTCGGCCTGGCGTCCCTACCTGACGCTGCGGGGTAGTACCGGTACCCCTACCGCTGCTCCGGGGTACGCCTGCTGTCCGTACGGGCGCTCCGTGCTAGGCCTGGCCACCTAACTGGGCCTCTGCGGTAGGCCTGGCTGGCCTCCTTAACTGATGCTGCGAGGTAGGCCTGGCCTCCCTACCTGATGCTTCGGGGTAGGCCTCGAGTCCCTACCTGACGCTGCGGGGTAGTACCGGTACCCCTACCGCTGCTCCAGGATACACCTGCTGTCCGTACGGGTGCTCCGGGCTAGGCCTGGCCACCCTACCTGACCCTCCAGGGCAGGCCTGGCCTCCCTACCTGACGCTCCGGGCTCGGCCTGGCGTCCCTACCTGACGCTGCAGGGTAGTACCGGTACCCCTACCGCTGCTCCAGGATACACCTGCTGTCCTTACGGGTGCTCTGAGCTAGGCCTCGCCTCCCTACCTCAACCCCTGGGGTAGGGCCTGGCCTCCCTACCTGACGCTTTGGGCTCGGCCTGGCCTCCCTACCTGACGCTGCGGGGTAGTACCGGTACCCCTACCGCTCCTCCGGGGTACGCCTGCTGTCCGTACGGGCGCTCCGGGCTAGGCCTGGCCACCCTAACTGGGCCTCTGCGGTAGGCCTGGCTGGCCTCCTTAACTGATGCTGCGAGGTAGGCCTGGCCTCCTACCTGATGCTTCGGGGTAGGCCTCGAGTCCCTACCTGACGCTGCGGGGTAGTACCGGTACCCCTACCGCTGCTCCAGGATACACCTGCTGTCCGTACGGGTGCTCCGAGCTAGGCCTCGCCTCCCTACCTCAACCCCTGGGGTAGGGCCTGGCCTCCCAGCCGGACGCTTCGGGCTCGGCCTGGCGTCCCTACCTGACGCTGCAGGGTAGTACCGGTACCCCTACCGCTGCTCCGGGGTACGCCTGCTGTCCGTACGGGCCCTCCGGGCTAGGCCTGGCTACCTAACTGGGCCTCTGCGGTAGGCCTGGCCTCCTTAACTGATGCTGCGAGGTAGGCCTGGCCTCTCTATCTGATGCTTCGGGGTAGGCCTCGAGTCCCTACCTGACGCTGCGGGGTAGTACCGGTACCCCTACCGCTGCTCCGGGGTACGCCTGCTGTCCGTACGGGCGCTCCGGGCTAGGCCTGGCCACACTACCTGACCCTCCAGGGCAGGCCTGGCCTCCTTAACTGATGCTGCGAGGTAGGCCTGGCCTCCCTATCTGATGCTTCGGGGTAGGCCTCGAGTCCCTACCTGACGCTGCGGGGTAGTACCGGTACCCTTACCGCTGCTCCGGGGTACGCCTGCTGTCCGTACGGGCGCTCTGGGCTAGGCCTGGCCACACTACCTGACCCTCCAGGGCAGGCCTGGCCTCCTTACCTGACGCTCCGGGCTCGGCCTGGCGTCCCTACCTGACGCTGCAGGGTAGTACCGGTACCCCTACTGCTGCTCCAGGATACACCTGCTGTCCTTACGGGTGCTCTGAGCTAGGCCTGGCCTCCCTACCTCAACCCCTGGGGCAGGGCCTGGCCTCCCTACCTGACGCTCCGGGCTCGGCCTGGCGTCCCTACCCGACGCTGCGGGGTAGTACCGGTACCCCTACCGGTACTCCGGGGTACATCCGCTGTCCCTACGGGCACGCGGGGGCTAGGCCTGGCCGCCCTACCTCACCCTCCGGGCTCGGCGTGGCGTCCCTACCTGATCCTGCGGCGCAGTACCGGTACCCCTACCGGTACTCGGGGGTAGTACCGGTACCCCTACCGCTGCTCCGGGGTACGCCTGCTGTCCGTACGGGCCCTCTGGGCTAGGCTTGGCCTGCCTACCTGACCCTCCAGGGTAGACCCGGCCTCCCTACCTGATCCTCCAGGGTAGGCCTGGCATCCCTACCTGACGCTCCGGGGTAGTACCGGTGCCCCTCATTGGTACTCCGGGGTGGAACCGGTACCCCTACTCGTACCCCGGGGTGCACCTGCTGTCCCTCCTAGCGCCCGGGGCTAGACCCGCCCTCCCTTACCTGACCCTCCGGGGTAGGCCTGGCCTCTGTACCTGATGCTCCGGGCTCGGTCTGGCGTCCCTACCCGACGCTGCGGGGTAGTACCGCTACCCCTTATTTTGCGCTCCGGGGTAGTACCGGTACCCCTGCTGGTACTCCGGGGTACACCGGCTGTCCCTCCTAGCGCTCTGGGTTAAGACCTGCCCTCCCTACCTCACCCTCCGGGCTAGGCCTGGCGTCCCTACCTGATCCTGCAGGGTATAACTAGGACCCCTACCCGATACTCGGGGGTAATACCGGTGCCCCTACCGCTGCTCCGGGGTAGGCCTGCTGCCCGTACGGGCCCTCCGGGCTACGTCTCGCCACCCTAACTGAGCCTCTGGGGTAGGCCTGGTTTCCCTACCTGATGCCGCGGGGTAGGTCTGGCCTCCCTACCTGACACTGCGGGGTAGTACCGGTACCTGTACCGCTGCTCCAGGGTACTCCTGCTGTCCGTACGGGTGCTCCGAGATAGGCCTCGCCTCCCTACCTCAACCCCTGGGGTAGGCCTGGCCTCCCCACCTGATGCTGCGGGGTAGGCCTGGCCTCTGTACCTGATGCTGCGGGCTCGGCCTGGCATCCCTACCTGACGCTGTGGGGTAGTAACGGTACCCCTACCGCTGCTACGGGGTATGCCTGCTGTCCGTACGGGCGCTCCGGGCTAGGCCTGGCCACCCTACCTGACCCTCCAGGGCAGGCCTGGCCTCCCTACCTGACGCTCCGGGCTCGGCCTGGCGTCCCTACCTAACGCTGCAGGGTATTACCGGTACCCCTACCGCTGCTCCGGGGTACGCCTGCTGTCCTTACGGGCGCTCCGGGCTAGGCCTGGCCACCCTACCTGACCGTCCAGGGCAGGCCTGGCCTCCCTACCTGATGCTCCGGTCTCGGCCTGGCGTCCCTAGCTGACGCTGCAGGGTAGTACCGGTACCCCTACCGCTGCTCCGGGGTACGCCTGCTGTCCTTACGGGTGCTCTGAGCTAGGCCTCACCTCCCTACCGCAACCCCACGGGTAGGGCCTGGCCTCCCTACCTGACGCTCCGGGCTCGGCCTGGCGTCCCTACCTGACGCAGCGGGGTAGTACCGGTACCCCTACCGCTGCTCTGGGGTACGCCTGCTGTCCGTACGGGCGCTCCGGGCTAGGCCTGGCCACCTAACTGGGCCTCTGCGGTAGGCCTGGCCGGCCTCCTTAAATGATGCTGCTAGGTAGGCCTGGCCTCCCTGTCTGATGCTTCGGGGTAGGCCTCGAGTCCCTACCTGACGCGGCGGGGTAGTACCGCTACCCCTTATTTGGTGCTCCGGGGTAGTACCGGTACCCCTTATTTTGCGCTGCGGGGTAGTACCGGTACCCCTGCTGGTACTCCGGGGTACACCGGCTGTCCCTCCTAGCGCTCTGGGTTAAGACCCGCCCTCCCTACCTTACCCTCCGGGCTAGGCCTTGTCGTCCCTACCTGATCCTGCAGGGTATAACTAGGACCCCTACCCGATACTCGGGGGTAATACCGGTGCCCCTACCGCTGCTCCGGGGTAGGCCTGCTGCCCGTACGGGCCCTCCGGGCTACGTCTTGCCACCCTAACTGAGCCTCTGGGGTAGGCCTGGTTTCCCTATCTGATGCCGCGGGGTAGGTCTGGCCTCCCTACCTGACACTGCGGGGTAGTACCGGTACCTGTACCGCTGCTCCAGGGTACTCCTGCTGTCCGTACGGGTGCTCCGAGCTAGGCCTCGCCTCCCTACCTCAACCCCTGGGGTAGGCCTGGCCTCCCCACCTGATGCTGCGGGGTAGGCCTGGCCTCTGTACCTGATGCTGCGGGCTCGGCCTGGCATCCCTACCTGACGCTGTGGGGTAGTAACGGTACCCCTACCGCTGCTCCGGGGTACATCCGCTGTCCCTACGGGCACGCGGGGGCTAGGCCTGGCCGCCCTACCTCACCCTCCGGGCTCGGCCTGGCGTCCCTACCTGATCCTGCGGCGCAGTACCGGTACCCCTACCGGTACTGGGGGGTAGTACCGGTACCCCTACCGCGGCTCCGGGGTACGCCTGCTGTCCGTACGGGCGTTCCGAGCTAGGCCTGGCCACCCTAACTGAGCCTCTGGGGTAGGCCTGGCCTCCTTACCTGATGCTCCGGGCTCGGCTTGGCGTCCCTACCTGACGCTGCGGGGTAGTACCGGTACCCCTACCGGGGCTCCGGGGTACGCCTGCTGTCCGTACGGGTGCTCTGAGCTAGGCCTGGCCACCCTACCTGACGCTGTGGCGTAGGCCTGGCGTCCCTACCTGATCCTGTGGGGCAGTACCGGTACCCCTACCGGTACTCCGGGGTACATCCGTTATCCCTACGGGCACGCGGGGGCTGGGCCTGGCCGCCCTACCTCAGCCTCCGGGCTAGGCCTGGCGTCCCTACCTGACGCTGCAGGGTGGTACTGGTACCCCCATCGGTACACGGGGGTAGTACCGGTACCCCTGCCGCTGCTCCGGGGTACTCCTGCTGTCCGTACGGGTGCTCCAACCTAGGCCTCACCTCCCTACCTCAACCCCTGGGGTAGGCCTGGCCTCCCTACCTGATGCTCCGGGCTCGGCCTGGCGTCCCTACCCGACGCTGCGGGGTAGTACCGGTACCCCTACCGGTACTCCGGGGTACATCCGCTGTCCCTACGGGCACGCGGGGGCTAGGCCTGGCCGCCCTACCTCACCCTCCGGGCTCGGCGTGGCGTCCCTACCTGATCCTGCGGCGCAGTACCGGTACCCCTACCGGTACTCGGGGGTAGTACCGGTACCCCTACCGCTGCTCCGGGGTACGCCTGCTGTCCGTACGGGCCCTCTGGGGTAGGCTTGGCCTGCCTACCTGACCCTCCAGGGTAGACCCGGCCTCCCTACCTGATCCTCCAGGGTAGGCCTGGCATCCCTACCTGACGCTCCGGGGTAGTACCGGTGCCCCTCATTGGTACTCCGGGGTGGAACCGGTACCCCTACTTGTACCCCGGGGTGCACCTGCTGTCCCTCCTAGCGCCCGGGGCTAGACCCGCCCTCCCTTACCTGACCCTCCGGGGTAGGCCTGGCCTCTGTACCTGATGCTCCGGGCTCGGTCTGGCGTCCCTACCCGACGCTGCGGGGTAGTACCGCTACCCCTTATTTGGTGCTCCGGGGTAGTACCGGTACCCCTTATTTTGCGCTCCGGGGTAGTACCGGTACCCCTGCTGGTACTCCGGGGTATACCGGCTGTCCCTCCTAGCGCTCTGGGTTAAGACCCGCCCTCCCTACCTCACCCTCCGGGCTCGGCGTGGCGTCCCTACCTGATCTTGCGGCGCAGTACTGGTACCCTACCGGTACTCGGGGGTAGTACCGGTACCCCTACCGCGGCTCCGGGGTACGCCTGCTCTCCATACGGGCGCTCCGGGCTAGGCTTGGCCACCTAACTGGGTCTCTGCGGTAGGCCTCGCCTCCTTAACTGATGCTGCGAGGTAGACCTGGCCTCCCTACCTGATTCTTCGGGGTAGGCCTCGAGTCCCTACCTGACGCTGCGGGGTAGTACCGGTACCCCTACCGCTGCTCCGGGGTACGCCTGCTGTCCGTACTGGTGCTCCGGGCTAGGCCTGGCCACACTACCTGACCCTCCAGGGCAGGCCTGGCCTCCCTACCTGACGCTCCGGGCTCGGCCTGGCGTCCCTACCTGACGCTGCAGGGTAGTACCGGTACCCCTACCGCTGCTCCAGGATACACCTGCAGTCCGTACGGGTGCTCCGAGCTAGGCCTCGCCTCCCTACCTCAACCCCTGGGGTAGGCCTGGCCTCCCCACCTGATGCTGCGGGGTAGCCCTGGCCTCTGTACCTGATGCTGCGGGCTCGCCTGGCGTCCCTACCTGACGCTGCAGGGTGGTACTGGTACCCCCATCGGTACACGGGGGTAGTACCGGTACCCCTACCGCTGCTCCGGGGCACGCCTGCTGTCCGTACAGGCATTCCGAGCTAGGCCTGGCCACCCTAACTGAGCCTCTGGGGTAGGCCTGGTTTCCCTACCTGATGCTGTGGGGTAGGCCTCGAGTCCCTACCTGATGCTGCGGGGTAGTACCGGTACCCCTGCCGCTGCTCCGGGGTACTCCTGCTGTCCGTACGGGTGCTCCAACCTAGGCCTCACCTCCCTACCTCAACCCCTGGGGTAGGCCTGGCCTCCCTACCTGATGCTGCGGGGTAGGCCTGGCGTCCCTACCTGACGCTGCGGGGTAGTACCGGTACCCCTACCGCTGCTCCGGGGTACGCCTGCTGTCCGTACGGGCGCTCCGGGCTAGGCCTGGCCACCCTAACTGGGCCTCTGCGGTAGGCCTGGCTGGCCTCCTTAACTGATGCTGCGAGGTAGGCCTGGCCTCCCTACCTGATGCTTCGGGGTAGGCCTCGAGTCCCTACCTGACGCTGCGGGGTAGTACCGGTACCCCTACCGCTGCTCCAGGATACACCTGCTGTCCGTACGGGTGCTCCGAGCTAGGCCTCGCCTCCCTACCTCAACCCCTGGGGTAGGGCCTGGCCTCCCAGCCGGACGCTCCGGGCTCGGCCTGGCGTCCCTACCTGACGCTGCGGGGTAGTACCGGTACCCCTACCGCTGCTCCGGGGTACGCCTCCTGTCCGTACGGGCGCTCCGGGCTAGGCCTGGCCACCCTAACTTGGCCTCTGCTGTAGGCCTGGCCTCCTTAACTGATGCTGCGAGGTAGGCCTGGCCTCCCTACCTGATGCTTCGGGGTAGGCCTCGAGTCCCTACCTGACGCTGCGGGGTAGTAGCGGTACCCCTACCGCTGCTCCAGGATACACCTGCTGCCCGTGCGGGTGCTCCGAGATAGGCCTCGCCTCCCTACCTCAACCCCTGGGGTAGGGCCTGGCCTCCCAGCCGGACGCTCCGGGCTCGGCCTGGCGTCCCTACCTGACGCTGCAGGGTAGTACCGGTACCCCTACCGCTGCTCCGGGGTACGCCTGCTGTCCGTACGGGTGCTCCGGGCTAGGCCTGGCCACCCTACCTGACCCTCCAGGGCAGGCCTGGCCTCCCTACCTGACGCTCCGGGCTCGGCCTGGCGTCCCTACCTGACGCTGCAGGGTAGTACCGCTACCCCTTATTTGGTGCTCCGGGGTAGTACCGGTACCCCTTATCTTGCGCTCTGGGGTAGTACCGGTACCCCTGCTGGTACTCCGGGGTACACCGGCTGTCCCTCCTAGCGCTCTGGGTTAAGACCCGCCCTCCCTACCTCACCCTCCGGGCTAGGCCTGGCGTCCCTACCTGATCCTGCAGGGTATAACTAGGACCCCTACCCGATACTCGGGGGTAATACCGGTGCCCCTACCGCTGCTCCGGGGTAGGCCTGCTGCCCGTACGGGCCCTCCGGGCTACGTCTTGCCACCCTAACTGAGCCTCTGGGGTAGGCCTGGTTTCCCTACCTGATGCCGCGGGGTAGGTCTGGCCTCCCTACCTGACACTGCGGGGTAGTACCGGTACCTGTACCGCTGCTCCAGGATACACCTGCTGTCCGTACGGGTGCTCCGAGCTAGGCCTCGCCTCCCTACCTCAACCCCTGGGGTAGGCCTGGCCTCCCCACCTGATGCTGCGGGGTAGGCCTGGCCTCTGTACCTGATGCTGCGGGCTCGGCCTGGCATCCCTACCTGACGCTGTGGGGTAGTAACGGTACCCCTACCGCTGCTACGGGGTACATCCGCTGTCCCTACGGGCACGCGGGGGCTAGGCCTGGCCGCCCTACCTCACCCTCCGGGCTCGGCGTGGCGTCCCTACCTGATCCTGCGGCGCAGTACCGGTACCCCTACCAATACTCGGGGGTAATACCGGTGCCCCTATCGCTGCTCCGGGGTACGCCTGCTGCCCGTACGGGCCCTCCGGGCTACGTCTCGCCACCCTAACTGAGCCTCTGGGGTAGGCCTGGTTTCCCTACCTGATGCCGCAGGGTAGGTCTGGCCTCCCTACCTGACACTGCGGGGTAGTACCGGTACCTGTACCGCTGCTCCAGGGTACTCCTGCTGTCCGTACGGGTGCTCCGAGCTAGGCCTCGCCTCCCTACCTCAACCCCTGGGGTAGGCCTGGCCTCCCCACCTGATGCTGCGGGGTACGCCTGGCCTCTGTACCTGATGCTGCGGGCTCGCCTGGCGTCCCTACCTGACGCTGCAGGGTGGTACTGGTACCCCCATCGGTACACGGGGGTAGTACCGGTACCCCTACCGCTGCTCCGGGGCACGCCTGCTGTCCGTACAGGCATTCCGAGCTAGGCCTGGCCACCCTAACTGAGACTCTGGGGTAGGCCTGGTTTCCCTACCTGATGCTGTGGGGTAGGCCTCGAGTCCCTACCTGACGCTGCGGGGTAGTACCGGTACCCCTGCCGCTGCTCCGGGGTACTCCTGCTGTCCGTACGGGTGCTCCAACCTAGGCCTCACCTCCCTACCTCAACCCCTGGGGTAGGACTGGCCTCCCTACCTGATGCTCCGGGCTCGGCCTGGCGTCCCTACCCGACGCTGCGGGGTAGTACCGGTACCCCTACCGGTACTCCGGGGTACATCCGCTGTCCCTACGGGCACGCGGGGGCTAGGCCTGGCCGCCCTACCTCACCCTCCGGGCTCGGCGTGGCGTCCCTACCTGATCCTGCGGCGCAGTACCGGTACCCCTACCGGTACTCGGGGGTAGTACCGGTACCCCTACCGCTGCTCCGGGGTACGCCTGCTGTCCGTACGGGCCCTCTGGGCTAGGCTTGGCCTGCCTACCTGACCCTCCAGTGTAGACCCGGCCTCCCTACCTGATCCTCCAGGGTAGGCCTGGCATCCCTACCTGACGCTCCGGGGTAGTACCGGTGCCTCTCATTGGTACTCCGGGGTGGAACCGGTACCCCTACTCGTACCCCGGGGTGCACCTGCTGTCCCTCCTAGCGCCCGGGGCTAGACCCGCCCTCCCTTACCTGACCCTCCGGGGTAGGCCTGGCCTCTGTACCTGATGCTCCGGGCTCGGTCTGGCGTCCCTACCCGACGCTGCGGGGTAGTACCGCTACCCCTTATTTGGTGCTCCGGGGTAGTACCGGTACCCCTTATTTTGCGCTCCGGGGTAGTACCGGTACCCCTACCGCTGCTCCGGGGTACGCCTGCTGTCCTTACGGGTGCTCTGAGCTAGGCCTCACCTCCCTACCGCAACCCCACGGGTAGGGCCTGGCCTCCCTACCTGACGCTCCGGGCTCGGCCTGGCGTCCCTACCTGACGCTGCGGGGTAGTACCGGTACCCCTACCGCTGCTCTGGGGTACGCCTGCTGTCCGTACGGGCGCTCCGGGCTAGGCCTGGCCACCTAACTGGGCCTCTGCGGTAGGCCTGGCCGGCCTCCTTAAATGATGCTGCTAGGTAGGCCTGGCCTCCCTGTCTGATGCTTTGGGGTAGGCCTCGAGTCCCTACCTGACGCTGCGGGGTAGTACCGGTACCCCTACCGCTGCTCCGGGGTACGCCTGCTGTCCGTACGGGCGCTCCGGGCTAGGCCTGGCCACCCTACCTGACCGTCCAGGGCAGGCCTGGCCTCCCTACCTGACCCTCCAGAGCAGGCCTGGCCTCCCTACCTGACGCTCCGGGCTCGGCCTGGCGTCCCTACCTGACGCTGCAGGGTAGTACCGGTACCCCTACCGCTGCTCCAGGATACACCTGCTGTCCGTACGGGTGCTCCGAGCTAGGCCTCGCCTCCCTACCTCAACCCCTGGGGTAGGGCCTGGCCTCCCTACCTGACGCTTTGGGCTCGGCCTGGCGTCCCTACCTGACGCTGCGGGGTAGTACCGGTACCCCTACCGCTGCTCCGGGGTACGCCTGCTGTCCGTACGGGCGCTCCGGGCTAGGCCTGGCCACCCTACCTGACCCTCCAGGGCAGGCGTGGCCTCCCTACCTGACGCTCCGGGCTCGGCCTGGCGTCCCTACCTGACGCTGCAGGGTAGTACCGGTACCCCTACCGCTTCTCCAGGGTACTCCTGCTGTGCGTACGGGCGCTCCGGGCTAGGCCTGGCCACCCTATCTGGGCCTCTGCGGTAGGCCTGGCCTCCTTAACTGATGCTGCGAGGTAGGCCTGGCCTCCCTACCTGATGCTTCAGGGTAGGCCTCGAGTCCCTACCTGATGCTGCGGGGTAGTACCGGTACCCCTACCGCTTCCCCAGGATACACCTGCTGTCCGTACGGGTGCTCCGAGCTAGGCCTCGCCTCCCTACCTCAACCCCTGGGGTAGGGCCTGGCCTCCCAGCCGGACGCTCCGGGCTCGGCCTGGCGTCCCTACCTGACGCTACAGGGTAGTACCGGTACCCCTACCGCTGATCCGGGGTACGCCTGCTGTCCGTACGGGCGCTCCGGGCTAGGCCTGGCCACCTAACTGGGCCTCTGCGGTAGGCCTGGCCTCCTTAACTGATGCTGCGAGGTAGGCCTGGCCTCCCTATCTGATGCTTCGGGGTAGGCCTGTCGTCCCTACCTGACGCTGCGGGGTAGTACCGGTACCCCTACCGCTGCTCCGGGGTACGCCTGCTGTCCGTACGGGTGCTCCGGGCTAGGCCTGGGCACTCTATCTGGGCCTCTGCGGTAGGCCTGACCTCCCTACCTGATGCTCCGGGCTCGGCCTGGCGTCCCTACCTGACGCTGCAGGGTAGTACCGGTACCCTTACCGCTGCTCCAGGATACACCTGCTGTCCTTACGGGTGCTCTGAGCTAGGCCTGGCCTCCCTACCTCAACCCCTGGGGTAGGGCCTGGCCTCCCTACCTGACGCTCCGGGCTCGGCCTGGCGTCCCTACCTGCCGCTGCAGGGTAGTACCGGTACCCCTACCGCTGCTCCGGGGTACGCCTGCTGTCCGTACGGGCGCTCCGGGCTAGGCCTCGCCTCCCTACCACAACCCCATGGGTAGGGCATGGCCTCCCTACCTGACGCTCCGGGCTCGGCCTGGCATCCCTACCTGACGCTGCAGGGTAGTACCGGTAACCCTACCGCTGCTCCGGGGTATGCCTGCTGTCCGTATGGGCGCTCCGGGCTAGGCCTGGCCACCCTAACTGGGCCTCTGCGGTAGGCCTGGCTGGCCTCCTTAACTGATGCTGCGAGGTAGGCCTGGCCTCCCTACCTGATGCTTCGGGGTAGGCCTCGAGTCCCTACCTGACGCTGCGGGGTAGTACCGGTACCCCTACCGCTTCTCCAGGATACACCTGCTGTCCGTACGGGTGCTCCGAGCTAGGCCTCGCCTCCCTACCTCAACCCCTGGGGTAGGGCCTTGCCTCCCAGCCGGACGCTCCGGGCTCGGCCTGGCGTCCCTACCTGACGCTGCAGGGTAGTACCGGTACCCCTACCGCTGCTCCGGGGTACGCCTGCTGTCCGTAAGGGCGCTCCGGGCTAGGCCTGGCCACCCTAACTGGGCCTCTGCGGTAGGCCTGGCCTCCTT
Organism: Necrosyrtes monachus; assembly: GCA_037953605.1. Lineage (NCBI taxonomy): Eukaryota > Metazoa > Chordata > Aves > Accipitriformes > Accipitridae > Necrosyrtes > Necrosyrtes monachus. The sequence goes on along the minus strand of JAZGTQ010000616.1, from coordinate 40,277 downwards.
ACCTGATGCTCCGGGCTCGGCTTGGCGTCCCTACCTGACGCTGCGGGGTAGTACCGCTACCCCTTATTTGGTGCTCCGGGGTAGTACCGGTACCCCTTATTTTGCGCTCCGGGGTAGTACCGGTACCCCTGCTGGTACTTCGGGGTACACCGGCTGTCCCTCCTAGCGCTCTGGGTTAAGACCCGCCCTCCCTACCTTACCCTCCGGGCTAGGCCTGGCGTCCCTACCTGATCCTGCAGGGTATAACTAGGACCCCTACCCGATACTCGGGGGTAATACCGGTGCCCCTACCGCTGCTCCGGGGTAGGCCTGCTGCCCGTACGGGCCCTCCGGGCTACGTCTTGCCACCCTAACTGAGCCTCTGGGGTAGGCCTGGTTTCCCTATCTGATGCCGCGGGGTAGGTCTGGCCTCCCTACCTGACACTGCGGGGTAGTACCGGTACCTGTACCGCTGCTCCAGGGTACTCCTGCTGTCCGTACGGGTGCTCCGAGCTAGGCCTCGCCTCCCTACCTCAACCCCTGGGGTAGGCCTGGCCTCCCCACCTGATGCTGCGGGGTAGGCCTGGCCTCTGTACCTGATGCTGCGGGCTCGGCCTGGCATCCCTACCTGACGCTGTGGGGTAGTAACGGTACCCCTACCGCTGCTCCGGGGTACATCCGCTGTCCCTACGGGCACGCGGGGGCTAGGCCTGGCCGCCCTACCTCACCCTCCGGGCTCGGCCTGGCGTCCCTACCTGATCCTGCGGCGCAGTACCGGTACCCCTACCGGTACTGGGGGGTAGTACCGGTACCCCTACCGCTGCTCCGGGGTACGCCTGCTGTCCGTACGGGCGTTCCGAGCTAGGCCTGGCCACCCTAACTGAGCCTCTGGGGTAGGCCTGGCCTCCTTACCTGATGCTCCGGGCTCGGCTTGGCGTCCCTACCTGACGCTGCGGGGTAGTACCGGTACCCCTACCGGGGCTCCGGGGTACGCCTGCTGTCCGTACGGGTGCTCTGAGCTAGGCCTGGCCACCCTACCTGACGCTGTGGGGTAGGCCTGGCGTCCCTACCTGATCCTGTGGGGCAGTACCGGTACCCCTACCGGTACTCCGGGGTACATCCGTTATCCCTACGGGCACGCGGGGGCTGGGCCTGGCCGCCCTACCTCAGCCTCCGGGCTAGGCCTGGCGTCCCTACCTGACGCTGCAGGGTGGTACTGGTACCCCCATCGGTACACGGGGGTAGTACCGGTACCCCTGCCGCTGCTCCGGGGTACTCCTGCTGTCCGTACGGGTGCTCCAACCTAGGCCTCACCTCCCTACCTCAACCCCTGGGGTAGGCCTGGCCTCCCTACCTGATGCTCCGGGCTCGGCCTGGCGTCCCTACCCGACGCTGCGGGGTAGTACCGGTACCCCTACCGGTACTCCGGGGTACATCCGCTGTCCCTACGGGCACGCGGGGGCTAGGCCTGGCCGCCATACCTCACCCTCCGGGCTCGGCGTGGCGTCCCTACCTGATCCTGCGGCGCAGTACCGGTACCCCTACCGGTACTCGGGGGTAGTACCGGTACCCCTACCGCTGCTCCGGGGTACGCCTGCTGTCCGTACGGGCCCTCTGGGCTAGGCTTGGCCTGCCTACCTGACCCTCCAGGGTAGACCCGGCCTCCCTACCTGATCCTCCAGGGTAGGCCTGGCATACCTACCTGACGCTCCGGGGTAGTACCGGTGCCCCTCATTGGTACTCCGGGGTGGAACCGGTACCCCTACTCGTACCCCGGGGTGCACCTGCTGTCCCTCCTAGCGCCCGGGGCTAGACCCGCCCTCCCTTACCTGACCCTCCGGGGTAGGCCTGGCCTCTGTACCTGATGCTCCGGGCTCGGTCTGGCGTCCCTACCCGACGCTGCGGGGTAGTACCGCTACCCCTTATTTGGTGCTCCGGGGTAGTACCGGTACCCCTTATTTTGCGCTCCGGGGTAGTACCGGTACCCCTGCTGGTACTCCGGGGTATACCGGCTGTCCCTCCTAGCGCTCTGGGTTAAGACCCGCCCTCCCTACCTCACCCTCCGGGCTAGGCCTGGCGTCCCTACCTGATCCTGGAGGGTATAACTAGGACCCCTACCCGATACTCGGGGGTAGTACCGGTAACCCTACCGCTGCTCCGGGGTACGCCTGCTGTCCGTACGGGCGCTCCTGGCTAGGCCTGGCCACCTAACTGGGCCTCTGCGGTAGGCCTGGCCGGCCTCCTTAACTGATGCTGCTAGGTAGGCCTGGCCTCCCTGTCTGATGCTTCGGGGTAGGCCTCGAGTCCCTACCTGACGCTGCGGGGTAGTACCGGTACCCCTACCGCTGCTCCGGGGTACGCCTGCTGTCCGTACGGGCGCTCCGGGCTAGGCCTGGCATCCCTACCTGACGCTGTGGGGTAGCAACGGAACCCCTACCGCTGCTCCGGGGTACATCCGCTGTCCCTACGGGCACGCAGGGGCTAGGCCTGGCCGCCCTACCTCACCCTCCGGGCTCGGCGTGGCGTCCCTACCTGATCCTGTGGCGCAGTACTGGTACCCTACCGGTACTCGGGGGTAGTACCGGTACCCCTACCGCTGCTCCGGGGTACGCCTGCTCTCCATACGGGCGCTCCGGGCTAGGCTTGGCCACCTAACTGGGTCTCTGTGGTAGGCCTCGCCTCCTTAACTGATGCTGCGAGGTAGGCCTGGCCTCCCTATCTGATTCTTCGGGGTAGGCCTGGCGTCCCTACCTGACGCTGCAGGGCGGTACTGGTACCCCTACCGGTACTCGGGGGTAGTACCGGTACCCTTACCGCTGCTCCAGGATACACCTGCTGTCCTTACGGGTGCTCCGAGCTAGGCCTCGCCTCCCTACCTCAACCCCTGGGGTAGGGCCTGGCCTCCCAGCCGGACGCTCCGGGCTCGGCCTGGCGTCCCTACCTGACGCTGCGGGGTAGTACCGGTACCCCTACCGCTGCTCCGGGGTACGCCTGCTGTCCGTACGGGCGCTCCGGGCTAGGCCTGGCATCCCTACCTGACGCTGTGGGGTAGCAACGGAACCCCTACCGCTGCTCCGGGGTACATCCGCTGTCCCTACGGGCACGCGGGGGCTAGGCCTGGCCGCCCTACCTCACCCTCCGGGCTCGGCGTGGCGTCCCTACCTGATCCTGTGGCGCAGTACTGGTACCCTACCGGTACTCGGGGGTAGTACCGGTACCCCTACCGCTGCTCCGGGGTACGCCTGCTCTCCATACGGGCGCTCCGGGCTAGGCTTGGCCACCTAACTGGGTCTCTGTGGTAGGCCTCGCCTCCTTAACTGATGCTGCGAGGTAGACCTGGCCTCCCTATCTGATTCTTCGGGGTAGGCCTCGAGTCCCTACCTGACGCTGCGGGGTAGTACCGGTACCCCTACCGCTGCTCCGGGGTAGGCCTGCTGCCCGTACGGGCCCTCCGGGCTACGTCTCGCCACCCTAACTGAGCCTCTGGGGTAGGCCTGGTTTCCCTACCTGATGCCGCGGGGTAGGTCTGGCCTCCCTACCTGACACTGCGGGGTAGTACCGGTACCTGTACCGCTGCTCCAGGGTACTCCTGCTGTCCGTACGGGTGCTCCGAGCTAGGCCTCGCCTCCCTACCTCAACCCCTGGGGTAGGCCTGGCCTCCCCACCTGATGCTGCGGGGTAGGCCTGGCCTCTGTACCTGATGCTGCGGGCTCGGCCTGGCATCCCTACCTGACGCTGTGGGGTAGTAACGGTACCCCTACCGCTGCTCCGGGGTACATCCGCTGTCCCTACGGGCACGCGGGGGCTAGGCCTGGCCGCCCTACCTCACCCTCCGGGCTCGGCCTGGCGTCCCTACCTGATCCTGCGGCGCAGTACCAGTACCCCTACCGGTACTCGGGGGTAGTACCGGTACCCCTACCGCGGCTCCGGGGTACGCCTGCTGTCCGTACGGGCGTTCCGAGCTAGGCCTGGCCACCGTAACTGAGCCTCTGGGGTAGGGCCTGGCCTCCCAGCCGGACGCTCCGGGCTCGGCCTGGCGTCCCTACCTGACGCTGCAGGGTAGTACCGGTACCCCTACCGCTGCTCCGGGGTACGCCTGCTGTCCGTAAGGGCGCTCCGGGCTAGGCCTGGCCACCCTAACTGGGCCTCTGCGGTAGGCCTGGCCTCCTTACCTGATGCTGCGGGGTAGGCCTGGCCTCCCTATCTGATGCTTCCGGGTAGGCCTGTCGTCCCTACCTGACGCTGGGGGGTAGTACCGGTACCCCTACCGCTGCTCCGGGGTACGCCTGCTGTCCGTACGGGTGCTCCGGGCTAGGCCTGGGCACTCTATCTGGGCCTCTGCGGTAGGCCTGACCTCCCTACCTGATGCTCCGGGCTCGGCGTGGCGTCCCTACCTGATCCTGCGGCGCAGTACCGGTACCCCTACCGGTACTCGGGGGTAGTACCGGTACCCCTACCGCTGCTCCGGGGTACGCCTGCTGTCCGTACGGGCCCTCTGGGCTGGGCTTGGCCTGCCTACCTGACCCTCCAGGGTAGACCCGGCCTCCCTACCTGATCCTCCAGGGTAGGCGTGGCATGCCTACCTGACGCTCCGGGGTAGTACCGGTGCCCCTCATTGGTACTCCGGGGTGGAACCGGTACCCCTACTCGTACCCCGGGGTGCACCTGCTGTCCCTCCTAGCGCCCGGGACTAGACCCGCCCTCCCTTACCTGACCCTCCGGGGTAGGCCTGGCCTCTGTACCTGATGCTCCGGACTCGGTCTGGCGTCCCTACCCGACGCTGCGGGGTAGTACCGCTACCCCTTATTTGGTGCTCCGGGGTAGTACCGGTACCCCTTATTTTGCGCTCCGGGGTAGTACCGGTACCCCTGCTGGTACTCCGGGGTACACCGGCTGTCCCTCCTAGCGCTCTGGGTTAAGACCCGCCCTCCCTACCTCACCCTCCGGGCTAGGCCTGGCGTCCCTACCTGATCCTGCAGGGTATAACTAGGACCCCTACCCGATACTCGGGGGTAATACCGGTGCCCCTACCGCTGCTCCGGGGTACGCCTGCTGTCCGTACGGGCGCTCCGGGCTAGGCCTGGCATCCCTACCTGACGCTGTGGGGTAGTAACGGAACCCCTACCGCTGCTCCGGGGTACATCCGCTGTCCCTACGGGCACGCGGGGGCTAGGCCTGGCCGCCCTACCTCACCCTCCGGGCTCGGCGTGGCGTCCCTACCTGATCTTGCGGCGCAGTACTGGTACCCTACCGGTACTCGGGGGTAGTACCGGTACCCCTACCGCGGCTCCGGGGTACGCCTGCTCTCCATACGGGCGCTCCGGGCTAGGCTTGGCCACCTAACTGGGTCTCTGCGGTAGGCCTCGCCTCCTTAACTGATGCTGCGAGGTAGACCTGGCCTCCCTACCTGATTCTTCGGGGTAGGCCTCGAGTCCCTACCTGACGCTGTGGGGTAGTACCGGTACCCCTACCGCTGCTCCGGGGTACGCCTGCTGCCCGTACGGGCCCTCCGGGCTACGTCTTGCCACCCTAACTGAGCCTCTGGGGTAGGCCTGGTTTCCCTACCTGATGCCGCGGGGTAGGTCTGGCCTCCCTACCTGACACTGCGGGGTAGTACTGGTACCTGTACCGCTGCTCCAGGGTACTCCTGCTGTCCGTACGGGTGCTCCGAGCTAGGCCTCGCCTCCCTACCTCAACCCCTGGGGTAGGCCTGGCCTCCCCACCTGATGCTGCGGGGTAGGCCTGGCCTCTGTACCTGATGCTGCGGGCTCGGCCTGGCATCCCTACCTGACGCTGTGGGGTAGTAACGGTACCCCTACAGCTGCTCCGGGGTACATCCGCTGTCCCTACGGGCACGCGGGGGCTAGGCCTGGCCGCCCTACCTGACCCTCCGGGCTTGGCGTGGCGTCCCTACCTGACGCTGCGGGGTAGTACCGGTACCCCTACCGCGGCTCCGGGGTACGCCTGCTGTCCGTACGGGTGCTCTGAGCTAGGATTGGCCACCCTACCTGACCCTACAGGGTAGGCCTGGCCACCCTACCTGACGCTGCGGCGTAGGCCTGGCGTCCCTACCTGATCCTGTGGGGCAGTACCGGTACCCCTACCGGTACTCCGGGGTACATCCGTTGTCCCTACGGGCACGCGGGGGCTGGGCCTGGCCGCCCTACCTCAGCCTCCAGGCTAGGCCTGGCGTCCCTACCTGACGCTGCAGGGTGGTACCGGTACCCCTACCGCTGCTCCAGGGCACGCCTGCTGTCCGTACGGGCGCTCCGGGCTAGGCTTGGCCACCCTAACTGGGCCTCTGCGGTAGGCCTGGCCTCCATACCTGATGCTCCGGGGTAGGCCTGGAGTCCCTACCTGACGCTGCGGGGTAGTACCGGTACCCCTACCGCTGCTCCGGGGTACGCCTGCTGTCCGTACGGGCGCTCCGGGCTAGGCCTGGCCACCTAACTGGGCCTCTGCGGTAGGCCTGGCCTCCTTAACTGATGCTGCGAGGTAGGCCTGGCCTCCCTACCTGATGCTTCGGGGTAGGCCTCGAGTCCCTACCTGACGCTGCGGGGTAGTACCGGTACCCCTACCGCTGCTCCGGGGTACGCCTGCTGTCCCTACGGGCACGCGGGGGCTAGGCCTGCCCACCCTACCTCACCCTCCGGGCTCGGCGTGGCGTCCCTACCTGATCCTGCGGCGCAGTACCAGTACCCCTACCGGTACTCGGGGGTAGTACCGGTACCCCTACCGCTGCTCCGGGGTACGCCTGCTGTCCGTACGGGCCCTCCGGGCTACGTCTCGCCACCCTAACTGAGCCTCTGGGGTAGGCCTGGTTTCCCCACCTGATGCTGCGGGGTAGGCCTGGCCTCTGTACCTGATGCTGCGGGCTCGGCCTGGCATCCCTACCTGACGCTGTGGGGTAGTAACGGTACCCCTACCGCTGCTCCGGGGTACATCCGCTGTCCCTACGGGCACGCGGGGGCTAGGCCTGGCCGCCCTACCTCACCCTCCGGGCTCGGCGTGGCGTCCCTACCTGATCCTGCGGCGCAGTACTGCTACCCTACCGGTACTCGGGGGTAGTACCGGTACCCCTACCGCTGCTCCGGGGTACGCCTGCTGTCCGTACGGGCGCTCCGGGCTAGGCTTGGCCACCTAACTGGGTCTCTGCGGTAGGCCTCGCCTCCTTAACTGATGCTGCGAGGTAGACCTGGCCTCCCTACCTGATTCTTCGGGGTAGGACTCGAGTCCCTACCTGACGCTGCAGGGTAGTACCGGTACCCCTACCGCTGCTCCGGGGTACGCCTGCTGTCCGTACGGGCGCTCCGGGCTAGGCCTGGCCACCCTACCTGACCCTCCAGGGCAGGCCTGGCCTCCCTACCTGACGCTCCGGGCTCGGCCTGGCGTCCCTACCTGACGCTGCGGGGTAGTACCGGTACCCCTACCGCTGCTCCGGGGTACGCCTCCTGTCCGTACGGGCGCTCCGGGCTAGGCCTGGCCACCCTAACTTGGCCTCTGCTGTAGGCCTGGCCTCCTTAACTGATGCTGCGAGGTAGGCCTGGCCTCCCTACCTGATGCTTCGGGGTAGGCCTCGAGTCCCTACCTGACGCTGCGGGGTAGTAGCGGTACCCCTACCGCTGCTCCAGGATACACCTGCTGCCCGTGCGGGTGCTCCGAGATAGGCCTCGCCTCCCTACCTCAACCCCTGGGGTAGGGCCTGGCCTCCCAGCCGGACGCTCCGGGCTCGGCCTGGCGTCCCTACCTGACGCTGCAGGGTAGTACCGGTACCCCTACCGCTGCTCAGGGGTACGCCTGCTGTCCGTACGGGTGCTCCGGGCTAGGCCTGGCCACCCTACCTGACCCTCCAGGGCAGGCCTGGCCTCCCTACCTGACGCTCCGGGCTCGGCCTGGCGTCCCTACCTGACGCTGCAGGGTAGTACCGCTACCCCTTATTTGGTGCTCCGGGGTAGTACCGGTACCCCTTATCTTGCGCTCTGGGGTAGTACCGGTACCCCTGCTGGTACTCCGGGGTACACCGGCTGTCCCTCCTAGCGCTCTGGGTTAAGACCCGCCCTCCCTACCTCACCCTCCGGGCTAGGCCTGGCGTCCCTACCTGATCCTGCAGGGTATAACTAGGACCCCTACCCGATACTCGGGGGTAATACCGGTGCCCCTACCGCTGCTCCGGGGTAGGCCTGCTGCCCGTACGGGCCCTCCGGGCTACGTCTTGCCACCCTAACTGAGCCTCTGGGGTAGGCCTGGTTTCCCTACCTGATGCCGCGGGGTAGGTCTGGCCTCCCTACCTGACACTGCGGGGTAGTACCGGTACCTGTACCGCTGCTCCAGGATACACCTGCTGTCCGTACGGGTGCTCCGAGCTAGGCCTCGCCTCCCTACCTCAACCCCTGGGGTAGGCCTGGCCTCCCCACCTGATGCTGCGGGGTAGGCCTGGCCTCTGTACCTGATGCTGCGGGCTCGGCCTGGCATCCCTACCTGACGCTGTGGGGTAGTAACGGTACCCCTACCGCTGCTACGGGGTACATCCGCTGTCCCTACGGGCACGCGGGGGCTAGGCCTGGCCGCCCTACCTCACCCTCCGGGCTCGGCGTGGCGTCCCTACCTGATCCTGCGGCGCAGTACCGGTACCCCTACCAATACTCGGGGGTAATACCGGTGCCCCTATCGCTGCTCCGGGGTAGGCCTGCTGCCCGTACGGGCCCTCCGGGCTACGTCTCGCCACCCTAACTGAGCCTCTGGGGTAGGCCTGGTTTCCCTACCTGATGCCGCGGGGTAGGTCTGGCCTCCCTACCTGACACTGCGGGGTAGTACCGGTACCTGTACCGCTGCTCCAGGGTACTCCTGCTGTCCGTACGGGTGCTCCGAGCTAGGCCTCGCCTCCCTACCTCAACCCCTGGGGTAGGCCTGGCCTCCCCACCTGATGCTGCGGGGTACGCCTGGCCTCTGTACCTGATGCTGCGGGCTCGCCTGACGTCCCTACCTGACGCTGCAGGGTGGTACTGGTACCCCCATCGGTACACGGGGGTAGTACCGGTACCCCTACCGCTGCTCCGGGGCACGCCTGCTGTCCGTACAGGCATTCCGAGCTAGGCCTGGCCACCCTAACTGAGACTCTGGGGTAGGCCTGGTTTCCCTACCTGATGCTGTGGGGTAGGCCTCGAGTCCCTACCTGACGCTGCGGGGTAGTACCGGTACCCCTGCCGCTGCTCCGGGGTACTCCTGCTGTCCGTACGGGTGCTCCAACCTAGGCCTCACCTCCCTACCTCAACCCCTGGGGTAGGACTGGCCTCCCTACCTGATGCTCCGGGCTCGGCCTGGCGTCCCTACCCGACGCTGCGGGGTAGTACCGGTACCCCTACCGGTACTCCGGGGTACATCCGCTGTCCCTACGGGCACGCGGGGGCTAGGCCTGGCCGCCCTACCTCACCCTCCGGGCTCGGCGTGGCGTCCCTACCTGATCCTGCGGCGCAGTACCGGTACCCCTACCGGTACTCGGGGGTAGTACCGGTACCCCTACCGCTGCTCCGGGGTACGCCTGCTGTCCGTACGGGCCCTCTGGGCTAGGCTTGGCCTGCCTACCTGACCCTCCAGTGTAGACCCGGCCTCCCTACCTGATCCTCCAGGGTAGGCCTGGCATCCCTACCTGACGCTCCGGGGTAGTACCGGTGCCTCTCATTGGTACTCCGGGGTGGAACCGGTACCCCTACTCGTACCCCGGGGTGCACCTGCTGTCCCTCCTAGCGCCCGGGGCTAGACCCGCCCTCCCTTACCTGACCCTCCGGGGTAGGCCTGGCCTCTGTACCTGATGCTCCGGGCTCGGTCTGGCGTCCCTACCCGACGCTGCGGGGTAGTACCGCTACCCCTTATTTGGTGCTCCGGGGTAGTACCGGTACCCCTTATTTTGCGCTCCGGGGTAGTACCGGTACCCCTACCGCTGCTCCGGGGTACGCCTGCTGTCCTTACGGGTGCTCTGAGCTAGGCCTCACCTCCCTACCGCAACCCCACGGGTAGGGCCTGGCCTCCCTACCTGACGCTCCGGGCTCGGCCTGGCGTCCCTACCTGACGCTGCGGGGTAGTACCGGTACCCCTACCGCTGCTCTGGGGTACGCCTGCTGTCCGTACGGGCGCTCCGGGCTAGGCCTGGCCACCTAAATGGGCCTCTGCGGTAGGCCTGGCCGGCCTCCTTAAATGATGCTGCTAGGTAGGCCTGGCCTCCCTGTCTGATGCTTCGGGGTAGGCCTCGAGTCCCTACCTGACGCTGCGGGGTAGTACCGGTACCCCTACCGCTGCTCCGGGGTACGCCTGCTGTCCGTACGGGCGCTCCGGGCTAGGCCTGGCCACCCTACCTGACCGTCCAGGGCAGGCCTGGCCTCCCTACCTGACCCTCCAGAGCAGGCCTGGCCTCCCTACCTGACGCTCCGGGCTCGGCCTGGCGTCCCTACCTGACGCTGCAGGGTAGTACCGGTACCCCTACCGCTGCTCCAGGATACACCTGCTGTCCGTACGGGTGCTCCGAGCTAGGCCTCGCCTCCCTACCTCAACCCCTGGGGTAGGGCCTGGCCTCCCTACCTGACGCTTTGGGCTCGGCCTGGCGTCCCTACCTGACGCTGCGGGGTAGTACCGGTACCCCTACCGCTGCTCCGGGGTACGCCTGCTGTCCGTACGGGCGCTCCGGGCTAGGCCTGGCCACCCTACCTGACCCTCCAGGGCAGGCGTGGCCTCCCTACCTGACGCTCCGGGCTCGGCCTGGCGTCCCTACCTGACGCTGCAGGGTAGTACCGGTACCCCTACCGCTTCTCCAGGGTACTCCTGCTGTGCGTACGGGCGCTCCGGGCTAGGCCTGGCCACCCTATCTGGGCCTCTGCGGTAGGCCTGGCCTCCTTAACTGATGCTGCGAGGTAGGCCTGGCCTCCCTACCTGATGCTTCAGGGTAGGCCTCGAGTCCCTACCTGATGCTGCGGGGTAGTACCGGTACCCCTACCGCTTCCCCAGGATACACCTGCTGTCCGTACGGGTGCTCCGAGCTAGGCCTCGCCTCCCTACCTCAACCCCTGGGGTAGGGCCTGGCCTCCCAGCCGGACGCTCCGGGCTCGGCCTGGCGTCCCTACCTGACGCTACAGGGTAGTACCGGTACCCCTACCGCTGATCCGGGGTACGCCTGCTGTCCGTACGGGCGCTCCGGGCTAGGCCTGGCCACCTAACTGGGCCTCTGCGGTAGGCCTGGCCTCCTTAACTGATGCTGCGAGGTAGGCCTGGCCTCCCTATCTGATGCTTCGGGGTAGGCCTGTCGTCCCTACCTGACGCTGCGGGGTAGTACCGGTACCCCTACCGCTGCTCCGGGGTACGCCTGCTGTCCGTACGGGTGCTCCGGGCTAGGCCTGGGCACTCTATCTGGGCCTCTGCGGTAGGCCTGACCTCCCTACCTGATGCTCCGGGCTCGGCCTGGCGTCCCTACCTGACGCTGCAGGGTAGTACCGGTACCCTTACCGCTGCTCCAGGATACACCTGCTGTCCTTACGGGTGCTCTGAGCTAGGCCTGGCCTCCCTACCTCAACCCCTGGGGTAGGGCCTGGCCTCCCTACCTGACGCTCCGGGCTCGGCCTGGCGTCCCTACCTGCCGCTGCAGGGTAGTACCGGTACCCCTACCGCTGCTCCGGGGTACGCCTGCTGTCCGTACGGGCGCTCCGGGCTAGGCCTCGCCTCCCTACCACAACCCCATGGGTAGGGCATGGCCTCCCTACCTGACGCTCCGGGCTCGGCCTGGCATCCCTACCTGACGCTGCAGGGTAGTACCGGTAACCCTACCGCTGCTCCGGGGTATGCCTGCTGTCCGTATGGGCGCTCCGGGCTAGGCCTGGCCACCCTAACTGGGCCTCTGCGGTAGGCCTGGCTGGCCTCCTTAACTGATGCTGCGAGGTAGGCCTGGCCTCCCTACCTGATGCTTCGGGGTAGGCCTCGAGTCCCTACCTGACGCTGCGGGGTAGTACCGGTACCCCTACCGCTTCTCCAGGATACACCTGCTGTCCGTACGGGTGCTCCGAGCTAGGCCTCGCCTCCCTACCTCAACCCCTGGGGTAGGGCCTTGCCTCCCAGCCGGACGCTCCGGGCTCGGCCTGGCGTCCCTACCTGACGCTGCAGGGTAGTACCGGTACCCCTACCGCTGCTCCGGGGTACGCCTGCTGTCCGTAAGGGCGCTCCGGGCTAGGCCTGGCCACCCTAACTGGGCCTCTGCGGTAGGCCTGGCCTCCTTACCTGATGCTGTGGGGTAGGCCTCGAGTCCCTACCTGACGCTGCGGGGTAGTACCGCTACCCCTTATTTGGTGCTCCGGGGTAGTACCGGTACCCCTTATTTTGCGCTCCGGGGTAGTACCGGTACCCCTGCTGGTACTTCGGGGTACACCGGCTGTCCCTCCTAGCGCTCTGGGTTAAGACCCGCCCTCCCTACCTTACCCTCCGGGCTAGGCCTGGCGTCCCTACCTGATCCTGCAGGGTATAACTAGGACCCCTACCCGATACTCGGGGGTAATACCGGTGCCCCTACCGCTGCTCCGGGGTAGGCCTGCTGCCCGTACGGGCCCTCCGGGCTACGTCTTGCCACCCTAACTGAGCCTCTGGGGTAGGCCTGGTTTCCCTATCTGATGCCGCGGGGTAGGTCTGGCCTCCCTACCTGACACTGCGGGGTAGTACCGGTACCTGTACCACTGCTCCAGGGTACTCCTGCTGTCCGTACGGGTGCTCCGAGCTAGGCCTCGCCTCCCTACCTCAACCCCTGGGGTAGGCCTGGCCTCCCCACCTGATGCTGCGGGGTAGGCCTGGCCTCTGTACCTGATGCTGCGGGCTCGGCCTGGCATCCCTACCTGACGCTGTGGGGTAGTAACGGTACCCCTACCGCTGCTCCGGGGTACATCCGCTGTCCCTACGGGCACGCGGGGGCTAGGCCTGGCCGCCCTACCTCACCCTCCGGGCTCGGCCTGGCGTCCCTACCTGATCCTGCGGCGCAGTACCGGTACCCCTACCGGTACTGGGGGGTAGTACCGGTACCCCTACCGCTGCTCCGGGGTACGCCTGCTGTCCGTACGGGCGTTCCGAGCTAGGCCTGGCCACCCTAACTGAGCCTCTGGGGTAGGCCTGGCCTCCTTACCTGATGCTCCGGGCTCGGCTTGGCGTCCCTACCTGACGCTGCGGGGTAGTACCGGTACCCCTACCGGGGCTCCGGGGTACGCCTGCTGTCCGTACGGGTGCTCTGAGCTAGGCCTGGCCACCCTACCTGACGCTGTGGGGTAGGCCTGGCGTCCCTACCTGATCCTGTGGGGCAGTACCGGTACCCCTACCGGTACTCCGGGGTACATCCGTTATCCCTACGGGCACGCGGGGGCTGGGCCTGGCCGCCCTACCTCAGCCTCCGGGCTAGGCCTGGCGTCCCTACCTGACGCTGCAGGGTGGTACTGGTACCCCCATCGGTACACGGGGGTAGTACCGGTACCCCTGCCGCTGCTCCGGGGTACTCCTGCTGTCCGTACGGGTGCTCCAACCTAGGCCTCACCTCCCTACCTCAACCCCTGGGGTAGGCCTGGCCTCCCTACCTGATGCTCCGGGCTCGGCCTGGCGTCCCTACCCGACGCTGCGGGGTAGTACCGGTACCCCTACCGGTACTCCGGGGTACATCCGCTGTCCCTACGGGCACGCGGGGGCTAGGCCTGGCCGCCATACCTCACCCTCCGGGCTCGGCGTGGCGTCCCTACCTGATCCTGCGGCGCAGTACCGGTACCCCTACCGGTACTCGGGGGTAGTACCGGTACCCCTACCGCTGCTCCGGGGTACGCCTGCTGTCCGTACGGGCCCTCTGGGCTAGGCTTGGCCTGCCTACCTGACCCTCCAGGGTAGACCCGGCCTCCCTACCTGATCCTCCAGGGTAGGCCTGGCATACCTACCTGACGCTCCGGGGTAGTACCGGTGCCCCTCATTGGTACTCCGGGGTGGAACCGGTACCCCTACTCGTACCCCGGGGTGCACCTGCTGTCCCTCCTAGCGCCCGGGGCTAGACCCGCCCTCCCTTACCTGACCCTCCGGGGTAGGCCTGGCCTCTGTACCTGATGCTCCGGGCTCGGTCTGGCGTCCCTACCCGACGCTGCGGGGTAGTACCGCTACCCCTTATTTGGTGCTCCGGGGTAGTACCGGTACCCCTTATTTTGCGCTCCGGGGTAGTACCGGTACCCCTGCTGGTACTCCGGGGTATACCGGCTGTCCCTCCTAGCGCTCTGGGTTAAGACCCGCCCTCCCTACCTCACCCTCCGGGCTAGGCCTGGCGTCCCTACCTGATCCTGGAGGGTATAACTAGGACCCCTACCCGATACTCGGGGGTAGTACCGGTAACCCTACCGCTGCTCCGGGGTACGCCTGCTGTCCGTACGGGCGCTCCGGGCTAGGCTTGGCCACCTAACTGGGTCTCTGTGGTAGGCCTCGCCTCCTTAACTGATGCTGCGAGGTAGACCTGGCCTCCCTATCTGATTCTTCGGGGTAGGCCTCGAGTCCCTACCTGACGCTGCGGGGTAGTACCGGTACCCCTACCGCTGCTCCGGGGTAGGCCTGCTCTCCATACGGGCGCTCCGGGCTAGGCTTGGCCACCTAACTGGGTCTCTGTGGTAGGCCTCGCCTCCTTAACTGATGCTGCGAGGTAGACCTGGCCTCCCTATCTGATTCTTCGGGGTAGGCCTCGAGTCCCTACCTGACGCTGCGGGGTAGTACCGGTACCCCTACCGCTGCTCCGGGGTAGGCCTGCTGCCCGTACGGGCCCTCCGGGCTACGTCTCGCCACCCTAACTGAGCCTCTGGGGTAGGCCTGGTTTCCCTACCTGATGCCGCGGGGTAGGTCTGGCCTCCCTACCTGACACTGCGGGGTAGTACCGGTACCTGTACCGCTGCTCCAGGGTACTCCTGCTGTCCGTACGGGTGCTCCGAGCTAGGCCTCGCCTCCCTACCTCAACCCCTGGGGTAGGCCTGGCCTCCCCACCTGATGCTGCGGGGTAGGCCTGGCCTCTGTACCTGATGCTGCGGGCTCGGCCTGGCATCCCTACCTGACGCTGTGGGGTAGTAACGGTACCCCTACCGCTGCTCCGGGGTACATCCGCTGTCCCTACGGGCACGCGGGGGCTAGGCCTGGCCGCCCTACCTCACCCTCCGGGCTCGGCCTGGCGTCCCTACCTGATCCTGCGGCGCAGTACCAGTACCCCTACCGGTACTCGGGGGTAGTACCGGTACCCCTACCGCGGCTCCGGGGTACGCCTGCTGTCCGTACGGGCGTTCCGAGCTAGGCCTGGCCACCGTAACTGAGCCTCTGGGGTAGGGCCTGGCCTCCCAGCCGGACGCTCCGGGCTCGGCCTGGCGTCCCTACCTGACGCTGCAGGGTAGTACCGGTACCCCTACCGCTGCTCTGGGGTACGCCTGCTGTCCGTAAGGGCGCTCCGGGCTAGGCCTGGCCACCCTAACTGGGCCTCTGCGGTAGGCCTGGCCTCCTTACCTGATGCTGCGGGGTAGGCCTGGCCTCCCTATCTGATGCTTCGGGGTAGGCCTGTCGTCCCTACCTGACGCTGGGGGGTAGTACCGGTACCCCTACCGCTGCTCCGGGGTACGCCTGCTGTCCGTACGGGTGCTCCGGGCTAGGCCTGGGCACTCTATCTGGGCCTCTGCGGTAGGCCTGACCTCCCTACCTGATGCTCCGGGCTCGGCGTGGCGTCCCTACCTGATCCTGCGGCGCAGTACCGGTACCCCTACCGGTACTCGGGGGTAGTACCGGTACCCCTACCGCTGCTCCGGGGTACGCCTGCTGTCCGTACGGGCCCTCTGGGCTAGGCTTGGCCTGCCTACCTGACCCTCCAGGGTAGACCCGGCCTCCCTACCTGATCCTCCAGGGTAGGCGTGGCATGCCTACCTGACGCTCCGGGGTAGTACCGGTGCCCCTCATTGGTACTCCGGGGTGGAACCGGTACCCCTACTCGTACCCCGGGGTGCACCTGCTGTCCCTCCTAGCGCCCGGGACTAGACCCGCCCTCCCTTACCTGACCCTCCGGGGTAGGCCTGGCCTCTGTACCTGATGCTCCGGACTCGGTCTGGCGTCCCTACCCGACGCTGCGGGGTAGTACCGCTACCCCTTATTTGGTGCTCCGGGGTAGTACCGGTACCCCTTATTTTGCGCTCCGGGGTAGTACCGGTACCCCTGCTGGTACTCCGGGGTACACCGGCTGTCCCTCCTAGCGCTCTGGGTTAAGACCCGCCCTCCCTACCTCACCCTCCGGGCTAGGCCTGGCGTCCCTACCTGATCCTGCAGGGTATAACTAGGACCCCTACCCGATACTCGGGGGTAATACCGGTGCCCCTACCGCTGCTCCGGGGTACGCCTGCTGTCCGTACGGGCGCTCCGGGCTAGGCCTGGCATCCCTACCTGACGCTGTGGGGTAGTAACGGAACCCCTACCGCTGCTCCGGGGTACATCCGCTGTCCCTACGGGCACGCGGGGGCTAGGCCTGGCCGCCCTACCTCACCCTCCGGGCTCGGCGTGGCGTCCCTACCTGATCTTGCGGCGCAGTACTGGTACCCTACCGGTACTCGGGGGTAGTACCGGTACCCCTACCGCGGCTCCGGGGTACGCCTGCTCTCCATACGGGCGCTCCGGGCTAGGCTTGGCCACCTAACTGGGTCTCTGCGGTAGGCCTCGCCTCCTTAACTGATGCTGCGAGGTAGACCTGGCCTCCCTACCTGATTCTTCGGGGTAGGCCTCGAGTCCCTACCTGACGCTGTGGGGTAGTACCGGTACCCCTACCGCTGCTCCGGGGTACGCCTGCTGTCCGTACGGGCGCTCCGGGCTAGGCCTGGCATCCCTACCTGACGCTGTGGGGTAGTACCGGTACCCCTACCGCTGCTCCGGGGTAGGCCTGCTGCCCGTACGGGCCCTCCGGGCTACGTCTCGCCACCCTAACTGAGCCTCTGGGGTAGGCCTGGTTTCCCTACCTGATGCCGCGGGGTAGGTCTGGCCTCCCTACCTGATACTGCGGGGTAGTACTGGTACCTGTACCGCTGCTCCAGGGTACTCCTGCTGTCCGTACGGGTGCTCCGAGCTAGGCCTCGCCTCCCTACCTCAACCCCTGGGGTAGGCCTGGCCTCCCCACCTGATGATGCGGGGTAGGCCTGGCCTCTGTACCTGATGCTGCGGGCTCGGCCTGGCATCCCTACCTGACGCTGTGGGGTAGTAACGGTACCCCTACAGCTGCTCCGGGGTACATCCGCTGTCCCTACGGGCACGCGGGGGCTAGGCCTGGCCGCCCTACCTGACCCTCCGGGCTTGGCGTGGCGTCCCTACCTGACGCTGCGGGGTAGTACCGGTACCCCTACCGCGGCTCCGGGGTACGCCTGCTGTCCGTACGGGTGCTCTGAGCTAGGATTGGCCACCCTACCTGACCCTCCAGGGTAGGCCTGGCCACCCTACCTGACGCTGCGGCGTAGGCCTGGCGTCCCTACCTGATCCTGTGGGGCAGTACCGGTACCCCTACCGGTACTCCGGGGTACATCCGTTGTCCCTACGGGCACGCGGGGGCTGGGCCTGGCCGCCCTACCTCAGCCTCCAGGCTAGGCCTGGCGTCCCTACCTGACGCTGCAGGGTGGTACCGGTACCCCTACCGCTGCTCCAGGGCACGCCTGCTGTCCGTACGGGCGCTCCGGGCTAGGCTTGGCCACCCTAACTGGGCCTCTGCGGTAGGCCTGGCCTCCTTAACTGATGCTGCGAGGTAGGCCTGGCCTCCCTACCTGATGCTTCGGGGTAGGCCTCGAGTCCCTACCTGACGCTGCGGGGTAGTACCGGTACCCCTACCGCTGCTCCGGGGTACGCCCGCTGTCAGTACGGGCGCTCCGGGCTCGGCCTGGCCACCCTACCTGACCCTCCAGGGTAGGCCTGGCCTCCCTACCTGACGCTCTGGGCTCGGCCTGGCGTCCCTACGTGACGCTGCAGGGTAGTACCGGTACCCCTACCGCTGCTCCAGGATACACCTGCTGTCCTTACGGGTGCCCCGAGCTAGGCCTCGCCTCCCTACCGCAACCCCATAGGTAGGGCTGGGCCTCCCTACCTGACGCTCCGGGCTCGGCCTGGCGTCCCTACCTGACGCTGCAGGGTAGTACCGGTAACCCTACCGCTGCTCCGGGGTACGCCTGCTGTCCCTACAGGCACGCGGGGGCTAGGCCTGCCCACCCTACCTCACCCTCCGGGCTCGGCGTGGCGTCCCTACCTGATCCTGCGGCGCAGTACCAGTACCCCTACCGGTACTCGGGGGTAGTACCGGTACCCCTACCGCTGCTCCGGGGTACGCCTGCTGTCCGTACGGGCCCTCCGGGCTACGTCTCGCCACCCTAACTGAGCCTCTGGGGTAGGCCTGGTTTCCCCACCTGATGCTGCGGGGTAGGCCTGGCCTCTGTACCTGATGCTGCGGGCTCGGCCTGGCATCCCTACCTGACGCTGTGGGGTAGTAACGGTACCCCTACCGCTGCTCCGGGGTACATCCGCTGTCCCTACGGGCACGCGGGGGCTAGGCCTGGCCGCCCTACCTCACCCTCCGGGCTCGGCGTGGCGTCCCTACCTGATCCTGCGGCGCAGTACTGCTACCCTACCGGTACTCGGGGGTAGTACCGGTACCCCTACCGCTGCTCCGGGGTACGCCTGCTGTCCGTACGGGCGCTCCGGGCTAGGCTTGGCCACCTAACTGGGTCTCTGCGGTAGGCCTCGCCTCCTTAACTGATGCTGCGAGGTAGACCTGGCCTCCCTACCTGATTCTTCGGGGTAGGACTCGAGTCCCTACCTGACGCTGCAGGGTAGTACCGGTACCCCTACCGCTGCTCCGGGGTACGCCTGCTGTCCGTACGGGCGCTCCGGGCTAGGCCTGGCCACCCTACCTGACGCTCCAGGTCAGGCCTGGCCTCCTTAACTGATGCTCCGGGGTACGCCTGCTGTCCGTACGGGCCCTCTGGGCTAGGCTTGGCCTGCCTACCTGACCCTCCAGGGTAGACCCGGCCTCCCTACCTGATCCTCCAGGGTAGGCCTGGCATCCCTACCTGACGCTCCGGGGTAGTACCGGTGCCCCTCATTGGTACTCCGGGGTGGAACCGGTACCCCTACTCGTACCCCGGGGTGCACCTGCTGTCCTTCCTAGCGCCCGGGGCTAGACCCGCCCTCCCTTACCTGACCCTCCGGGGTAGGCCTGGCCTCTGTACCTGATGCTCCGGGCTCGGTCTGGCGTCCCTACCCGACGCTGCGGGGTAGTACCGCTACCCCTTATTTGGTGCTCCGGGGTAGTACCGGTACCCCTTATTTTGCGCTCCGGGGTAGTACCGGTACCCCTGCTGTTACTCCGGGGTACATCCGCTGTCCCTACGGGCACGCGGGGGCTAGGACTGGCTGCCCTACCTCACCCTCCGGGCTCGGCCTGGCTTCCCTACCTGATCCTGCGGCGCAGTACCGGTACCCCTACCGGTACTCGGGGGTAGTACTGGTACCCCTACCGCTGCTCCGGGGTACGCCTGCTGTCCGTACGGGCGCTCCGGGCTAGGCCTGGCCACACTACCTGACCCTCCAGGTCAGGCCTGGCCTCCTTAACTGATGCTTCGGGGTAGGCCTCGAGTCCCTACCTGACGCTGCAGGGTAGTACCAGTACCCCTACCGCTGCTCCAGGATACACCTGCTGTCCTTACGGGTGCTCTGAGCTAGGCCTGGCCTCCCTACCTCAACCCCTGGGGTAGGGCCTGGCCTCCCTACCTGACGCTCCGGGCTCGGCCTGGCGTCCCTACCTGACGCTGCAGGGTAGTACCGGTACCCCTACCGCTGCTCCGGGGTATGCCTGCTGTCCGTACGGGCGCTCCGGGCTAGGCCTGGCCACCCTACCTGACCCTCCAGGGCAGGCCTGGCCTCCCTACCTGACGCTGTGGGGTAGCAACGGAACCCCTACCGCTGCTCCGGGGTACATCCGCTGTCCCTACGGGCACGCGGGGGCTAGGCCTGGCCGCCCTACCTCACCCTCCGGGCTCGGCGTGGCGTCCCTGCCTGATCCTGCGGCGCAGTACTGGTACCCTACCGGTAATTGGGGGTAGTACCGGTACCCCTACCGCTGCTCCGGGGTACGCCTGCTCTCCATACGGGCGCTCTGGGCTAGGCTTGGCCACCTAACTGGGTCTCTGCGGTAGGCCTCGCCTCCTTAACTGATGCTGCGAGGTAGACCTGGCCTCCCTATCTGATTCTTCGGGGTAGGCCTCGAGTCCCTACCTGACGCTGCGGGGTAGTACCGGTACCCCTACCGCTGCTCCGGGGTACGCCTGCTGTCCGTACGGGCCCTCTGGGCTAGGCTTGGCCTGCCTACCTGACCCTCCAGGGTAGACCCGGCCTCCCTACCTGATCCTCCAGGGTAGGCCTGGCATCCCTACCTGACGCTCCAGGGTAGTACCGGTGCCCCTCATTGGTACTCCGGGGTGGAACCGGTACCCCTACTCGTACCCCGGGGTGCACCTGCTGTCCCTCCTAGCGCCCGGGGCTAGACCCGCCCTCCCTTACCTGACCCTCCGGGGTAGGCCTGGCCTCTGTACCTGATGCTCCGGGCTCGGTCTGGCGTCCCTACCCGACGCTGCGGGGTAGTACCGCTACCCCTTATTTGGTGCTCCGGGGTAGTACCGGTACCCCTTATTTTGCGCTCCGGGGTAGTACCGGTACCCCTGCTGCTACTCCGGGGTACACCGGCTGTCCCTCCTAGCGCTCTGGGTTAAGACCCGCCCTCCCTACCTCACTCTCCGGGCTAGGCCTGGCGTCCCTACCTGATCCTGCAGGGTATAACTAGGACCCCTACCCGATACTCGGGGGTAATACCGGTGCCCCTACCGCTGCTCCGGGGTAGGCCTGCTGCCCGTACGGGCCCTCCGGGCTACGTCTCGCCACCCTAACTGAGCCTCTGGGGTAGGCCTGGTTTCCCCACCTGATGCTGCGGGGTAGGCCTGGCCTCTGTACCTGATGCTGCGGGCTCGGCCTGGCATCCCTACCTGACGCTGTGGGGTAGTAACGGTACCCCTACCGCTGCTCCGGGGTACATCCGCTGTCCCTACGGGCACGCGGGGGCTAGGCCTGGCCGCCCTACCTCACCCTCCGGGCTCGGCGTGGCGTCCCTACCTGATCCTGCGGCGCAGTACCGGTACCCCTACCGGTACTCGGGGGTAGTACCGGTACCCCTACCGCTGCTCCGGGGTACGCCTGCTGTCCGTACGGGCGTTCCGAGCTAGGCCTGGCCACCCTAACTGAGCCTCTGGGGTAGGCCTGGCCTCCTTACCTGACGCTCCGGGCTCGGCTTGGCGTCCCTACCTGACGCTGCGGGGTAGTACCGGTACCCCTACCGGGGCTCCGGGGTACGCCTGCTGTCCGTACGGGTGCTCTGAGCTAGGCCTGGCCACCCTACCTGACCCTCCAGGGTAGGCCTGGCCACCCTACCTGACGCTGCGGTGTCGGCCTGGCGTCCCAACCTGACGCTGTGGGGCAGTACCGGTACCCCTACCGGTACTCCGGGGTACATCCGTTGTCCCTACGGGCATGCGGGGGCTGGGCCTGGCCGCCCTACCTCAGCCTCCAGGCTAGGCCTGGCGTCCCTACCTGACGCTGCAGGGTGGTACCGGTACCCCCATAGGTACACGGGGGTAGTACCGGTACCCCTACCGCTGCTCCGGGGCACGCCTGCTGTCCGTACAGGCGTTCCGAGCTAGGCCTGGCCACCCTAACTGAGCCTCTGGTGTAGGCCTGGTTTCCCTACCTGATGCCGCGGGGTAGGTCTGGCCTCCCTACCTGGCACTGCGGGGTAGTACCGGTACCTGTACCGCTGCTCTGGGGTACGCCGGCTGTCCGTACGGGCGCTCTGGGCTAGGCCTGGCCACCTAACTGGGCCTCTGCGGTAGGCCTGGCTGGCCTCCTTAACTGATGCTGCGAGGTAGGCCTGGCCTCCCTACCTGATGCTTCGGGGTAGGCCTCGAGTCCCTACCTGATGCTGCGGGGTAGTACCGGTACCCCTACCGCTGCTCCAGGATACACCTGCTGTCCGTACGGGTGCTCCGAGCTAGGCCTCGCCTCCCTACCTCAACCGCTGGGGTAGGGCCTGGCCTCCCAACCTGATGCTCTGGGGTAGGCCTGGCGTCCCTACCTGACGCTGCAGGGTAGTACCGGTACCCCTACCGCTGCTCCGGGGTACGCCTGCTGTCCGTACGGGCGCTCCGGGCTAGGCCTGGCCACCTAACTGGGCCTATGCGGTAGGCCTGGCCTCCTTAACTGATGCTGCGAGGTAGGCCTGGCCTCCCTATCTGATGCTTCGGGGTAGGCCTCGAGTCCCTACCTGACGCTGCGGGGTAGTACCGGTACCCTCACCGCTGCTCCGGGGTACGCCTGCTGTCCGTACGGGCGCTCCGGGCTAGGCCTGGCCACACTACCTGACCCTCCAGGGTAGGCCTGGCCTCCTTACCTGACGCTCCGGGCTCGGCCTGGCGTCCCTACCTGACGCTGCAGGGTAGTACCGGTACCCCTACCGCTGCTCCAGGATACACCTGCTGTCCTTACGGGTGCTCTGAGCTAGGCCTGGCCTCCCTACCTCAACCCCTGGGGTAGGGCCTGGCCTCCCTACCTGACGCTCCGGGCTCGGCCTGGCGTCCCTACCTGACGCTGCAGGGTAGTACCGGTACCCCTACCGCTGCTCCAGGATACACCTGCTGTCCTTACGGGTGCTCTGAGCTAGGCCTGGCCTCCCTACCTCAACCCCTGGGGTAGGGCCTGGCCTCCCTACCTGACGCTCCGGGCTCGGCCTGGCGTCCCTACCTGACGCTGCAGGGTAGTACCGGTACCCCTACCGCTGCTCCAGGATACACCTGCTGTCCTTACGGGTGCTCTGAGCTAGGCCTGGCCTCCCTACCTCAACCCCTGGGGTAGGGCCTGGCCTCCCTACCTGACGCTCCGGGCACGGCCTGGCGTCCCTACCTGACGCTGCAGGGTAGTACCGGTACCCCTACCGCTGCTCCGGGGTATGCCTGCTCTCCGTACGGGCGCTCCGGGCTAGGCCTGGCCACCCTACCTGACCCTCCAGGGCAGGCCTGGCCTCCCTACCTGACGCTCCGGGCTCGGCCTGGCGTCCCTACCTGACACTGCAGGGTAGTACCGGTACCCCTACCACTTCTCCAGGGTACTCCTGCTGTCCGTACTGGTGCTCCGAGCTAGGCCTCCCCTCCCTACCTCAACCCCTGGGGTAGGGCCTGGCCTCCCAACCTGACGCTCCGGGCTCGGCCTGTCGTCCCTACCTGACGCTGCGGGGTAGTACCGGTACCCCTACCGCTGCTCCGGGGTACGCCTGCTGTCCGTACGGGCGCTCCGGGCTAGGCCTGGCCACCTAACTGGGCCTCTGCGGTAGGCCTGGCTGGCCTCCTTAACTGATGCTGCGAGGTAGGCCTGGCCTCCCTACCTGATGCTTCGGGGTAGGCCTCGAGTCCCTACCTGACGCTGCGGGGTAGTACCGGTACCCCTACCGCTGCTCCAGGATACACCTGCTGTCCGTACGGGTGCTCCGGGCTAGGCCTGGCCACCCTACCTGACCCTCCAGGGCAGGCCTGGCCTCCCTACCTGACGCTCCGGGCTCGGCCTGGCGTCCCTACCTGACGCTGCAGGGTAGTACCGGTACCCCTACCGCTGCTCCAGGATACACCTGCTGTCCTTATGGGTGCTCTGAGCTAGGCCTCGCCTCCCTACCTCAACCCCTGGGGTAGGGCCTGGCCTCCCTACCTGACGCTTTGGGCTCGGCCTGGCCTCCCTACCTGACGCTGCGGGGTAGTACCGGTACCCCTACCGCTCCTCCGGGGTACGCCTGCTGTCCGTACGGGCGCTCCGGGCTAGGCCTGGCCACCCTAACTGGGCCTCTGCGGTAGGCCTGGCTGGCCTCCTTAACTGATGCTGCGAGGTAGGCCTGGCCTCCCTACCTGATGCTTCGGGGTAGGCCTCGAGTCCCTACCTGACGCTGCGGGGTAGTACCGGTACCCCTACCGCTGCTCCAGGATACACCTGCTGTCCGTACGGGTGCTCCGAGCTAGGCCTCGCCTCCCTACCTCAACCCCTGGGGTAGGGCCTGGCCTCACAGCCGGACGCTCCGGGCTCGGCCTGGCGTCCCTACCTGACGCTGCGGGGTAGTACCGGTACCGCTACCGCTGCTCCGGGGTCCGCCTGCTGTCCGTACGGGCGCTCCGGGCTAGGCCTGGCCACCTAACTGGGCCTCTGCGGTAGGCCTGGCCTCCTTAACTGATGCTGCGAGGTAGGCCTGGCCTCCCTATCTGATGCTTCGGGGTAGGCCTCGAGTCCCTACCTGACGCTGCGGGGTAGTACCGGTACCCCTACCGCTGCTCCGGGGCACGCCTGCTGTCCGTACGGGCGCTCCGGGCTAGGCCTGGCCACACTACCTGACCGTCCCGGGCAGGCCTGGCCTCCCTACCTGACGCTCCGGGCTCGGCCTGGCGTCCCTACCTGACGCTGCGGGGTAGTACCGGTACCCCTACCGCTGCTCCGGGGTACTCCTGCTGTCCGTACGGGTGCTCCAAGCTAGGCCTCGCCTCCCTACCTCAACCCCATAGGTAGGGCCTGGCCTCCCTACCTGACGCTCCGGGCTCGGCCTGGCGTCCCTACCTGACGCTGCGGGGTAGTACCGGTACCCCTACCGCTGCTCCGGGGTACGCCTGCTGTCCGTACGGGCCCTCTGGGCTAGGCTTGGCCTGCCTACCTGACCCTCCAGGGTAGACCCGGCCTCCCTACCTGATCCTCCAGGGTAGGCCTGGCATCCCTACCTGACGCTCCAGGGTAGTACCGGTGCCCCTCATTGGTACTCCGGGGTGGAACCGGTACCCCTACTCGTACCCCGGGGTGCACCTGCTGTCCCTCCTAGCGCCCGGGGCTAGACCCGCCCTCCCTTACCTGACCCTCCGGGGTAGGCCTGGCCTCTGTACCTGATGCTCCGGGCTCGCTCTGGCGTCCCTACCCGACGCTGCGGGGTAGTACCGGTACCCCTACCGCTGCTCCGGGGTATGCCTGCTGTCCGTACGGGCGTTCCGAGCTAGGCCTGGCCACCCTAACTGACCCTCTGGGGTAGGCCTGGCCTCCTTACCTGATGCTCCGGGCTCGGCTTGGCGTCCCTACCTGACGCTGCGGGGTAGTACCGGTACCCCTACCGGGGCTCCGGGGTATGCCTGCTGTCCGTACGGGTGCTCTGAGCTAGGCCTGGCCACCCTACCTGACCCTCCAGGGTAGGCCTGGCCACCCTACCTGACGCTGCGGCGTAGGCCTGGCGTCCCTACCTGATCCTGTGGGGCAGTACCGGTACCCCTACCGGTACTCCGGGGTACATCCGTTGTCCCTACGGGCACGCGGGGGCTGGGCCTGGCTGCCCTACCTCAGCCTCCAGGCTAGGCCTGGCGTCCCTACCTGACGCTGCAGGGTGGTACTGGTACCCCCATCGGTACACGGGGGTAGTACCGGTACCCCTGCCGCTGCTCCGGGGCACGCCTGCTGTCCGTACGGGCGTTCCGAGCTAGGCCTGGCCACCCTAACTGACCCTCTGGGGTAGGCCTGGCCTCCTTACCTGATGCTCCGGGCTCGGCTTGGCGTCCCTACCTGACGCTGCGGGGTAGTACCGGTACCCCTACCGCTGCTCCAGGATACACCTGCTGTCCGTACGGGTGCTCCGAGCTAGGCCTCGCCTCCCTACGTCAACCCCATAGGTAGGGCCTGGCCTCCCAACCTGATGCTCTGGGGTAGGCCTGTCGTCCCTACCTGACGCTGCGGGGTAGTACCGGTACCCGTACCGCTGCTCTGGGGTACGCCGGCTGTCCGTACGGGCGCTCTGGGCTAGGCCTGGCCACCTAACTGGGCCTCTGCGGTAGGCCTGGCTGGCCTCCTTAACTGATGCTGCGAGGTAGGCCTGGCCTCCCTACCTGATGCTTCGGGGTAGGCCTCGAGTCCCTACCTGACGCTGCGGGGTAGTACCGGTACCCCTACCGCTGCTCCAGGATACACCTGCTGTCCGTACGGGTGCTCCGAGCTAGGCCTCGCCTCCCTACCTCAACCCCTGGGGTAGGGCCTGGCCTCCCAACCTGATGCTCTGGGGTAGGCCTGGCGTCCCTACCTGACGCTGCGGAGTAGTACTGGTACCCCTACCGCTGCTCCGGGGTACGCCTGCTGTCCGTACGGGCGCTCCGGGCTAGGCCTGGCCACCTAACTGGGCCTCTGCGGTAGGCCTGGCCTCCTTAACTGATGCTGCGAGGTAGGCCTGGCCTCCCGATCTGATGCTTTGGGGTAGGCCTCGAGTCCCTACCTGACACTGCAGGGTAGTACCGGTACCCCTACCGCTGCTCCGGGGTATGCCTGCTGTCCATACGGGCGCTCCGGGCTAGGCCTGGCCACCCTACCTGACCCTCCAGGGCAGGCCTGGCCTCCCTACCTGACGCTCCGGGCTCGGCCTGGCGTCCCTACCTGACGCTGCGGGGTAGTACCGGTACCCCTACCGCTTCTCCAGGGTACTCCTGCTGTCCGTACGGGTGCTCCGAGCTAGGCCTCGCCTCCCTACCTCAACCCCTGGGGTAGGGCCTGGCCTCCCAGCCGGACGCTCCGGTCTTGGCCTGGCGTCCCTACCTGACGCTGCAGGGTAGTACCGGTACCCCTACCGCTGCTCCGGGGTACGCCTGCTGTCCGTACGGGCGCTCCGGGCTAGGCCTGGCCACCCTAACTGGGCCTCTGCTGTAGGCCTGGCCTCCTTAACTGATGCTGCGAGGTAGGCCTGGCCTCCCTACCTGATGCTTCGGGGTAGGCCTCGAGTCCCTACCTGACGCTGCGGGGTAGTAGCGGTACCCCTACCGCTGCTCCAGGATACACCTGCTGCCCGTGCGGGTGCTCCGAGATAGGCCTCGCCTCCCTACCTCAACCCCTGGGGTAGGGCCTGGCCTCCCAGCCGGACGCTCCGGGCTCGGCCTGGCGTCCCTACCTGACGCTGCAGGGTAGTACCGGTACCCCTACCGCTGCTCCGGGGTACGCCTGCTGTCCGTACGGGTGCTCCGGGCTAGGCCTGGCCACCCTACCTGACCCTCCAGGGCAGGCCTGGCCTCCTTAACTGATGCTGCGAGGTAGGCCTGGCCTCCCTATCTGATGCTTCGGGGTAGGCCTCGAGTCCCTACCTGACGCTGCGGGGTAGTACCGGTACCCTCACCGCTGCTCCGGGGTACGCCTGCTGTCCGTACGGGCGCTCCGGGCTAGGCCTGGCCACACTACCTGACCCTCCAGGGTAGGCCTGGCCTCCTTACCTGACGCTCCGGGCTCGGCCTGGCGTCCCTACCTGACGCTGCAGGGTAGTACCGGTACCCCTACCGCTGCTCCGGGGCACGCCTGCTGTCCGTACAGGCATTCCGAGCTAGGCCTGGCCACCCTAACTGAGCCTCTGGGGTAGGCCTGGTTTCCCTACCTGATGCTGTGGGGTAGGCCTCGAGTCCCTACCTGACGCTGCGGGGTAGTACCGGTACCCCTGCTGCTGCTCCGGGGTACTCCTGCTGTCCGTACGGGTGCCCCAACCTAGGCCTCACCTCCCTACCTCAACCCCTGGGGTAGGCCTGGCCTCCCGTAACTGATGCTCCGGGCTCGGCCTGGCGTCCCTACCCAACGCTGCGGGGTAGTAACGGTACCCCTACCGCTGCTCCGGGGTACATCCGCTGTCCCTACGGGCACGCGGGGGCTAGGCCTGGCCGCCCTACCTCACCCTCCGGGCTCGGCGTGGCGTCCCTACCTGATCCTGCGGCGCAGTACCGGTACCCCTACCGGTACTCGGGGGTAGTACCGGTACCCCTACCGCTGCTCCGGGGTACGCCTGCTGTCCGTACGGGCGTTCCGAGCTAGGCCTGGCCACCCTAACTGAGCCTCTGGGGTAGGCCTGGCCTCCTTACCTGATGCTCCGGGCTCGGCTTGGCGTCCCTACCTGACGCTGCGGGGTAGTACCGGTACCCCTACCGGGGCTCCGGGGTACGCCTGCTGTCCGTACGGGTGCTCTGAGCTAGGCCTGGCCACCCTACCTGACGCTGCGGCGTCGGCCTGGCGTCCCTACCTGACGCTGCGGGGTAGTACCGGTACCCCTACCGCTGCTCCGGGGTACATCCGCTGTCCCTACGGGCACGCGGGTCTAGGCCTGGCCGCCCTACCTCACCCTCCGGGCTCGGCGTGGCGTCCCTACCTGATCCTGCGGCGCAGTACCGGTACCCCTACCGGTACTCGGGGGTAGTACCGGTACCCCTACCGCTGCTCCGGGGTACGCCTGCTGTCCGTACAGGCCCTCTGGGCTAGGCTTGGCCTGCCTACCTGACCCTCCAGGGTAGACCCGGCCTCCCTACCTGATCCTCCAGGGTAGGCCTGGCATCCCTACCTGACGCTCCGGGGTAGTACCGGTGCCCCTCATTGGTACTCCGGGGTGGAACCGGTAGCCCTACTCGTACCCCGGGGTGCACCTGCTGTCCCTCCTAGCGCCCGGGGCTAGACCCGCCCTCCCTTACCTGACCCTCCGGGGTAGGCCTGGCCTCTGTACCTGATGCTCCGGGCTCGGTCTGGCGTCCCTACCTGATCCTGTGGGGCAGTACCGGTACCCCTACCGGTACTCCGGGGTACATCCGTTGTCCCTACGGGCATGCGGGGGCTGGGCCTGGCCGCCCTACCTCAGCCTCCAGGCTAGGCCTGGCGTCCCTACCTGACGCTGCAGGGTGGTACCGGTACCCCCATAGGTACACGGGGGTAGTACCGGTACCCCTACCGCTGCTCCGGGGCACGCCTGCTGTCCGTACAGGCGTTCCGAGCTAGGCCTGGCCACCCTAACTGAGCCTCTGGTGTAGGCCTGGTTTCCCTACCTGATGCTGCGGGGTAGGTCTGGCCTCCCTACCTGGCACTGCGGGGTAGTACCGGTACCTGTACCGCTCGCTCTGTGGGTACGCCGGCTGTCCGTACGGGCGCTCTGGGCTAGGCCTGGCCACCTAACTGGGCCTCTGCGGTAGGCCTGGCTGGCCTCCTTAACTGATGCTGCGAGGTAGGCCTGGCCTCCCTACCTGATGCTTCGGGGTAGGCCTCGAGTCCCTACCTGATGCTGCGGGGTAGTACCGGTACCCCTACCGCTGCTCCAGGATACACCTGCTGTCCGTACGGGTGCTCCGAGCTAGGCCTCGCCTCCCTACCTCAACCGCTGGGGTAGGGCCTGGCCTCCCAACCTGATGCTCTGGGGTAGGCCTGGCGTCCCTACCTGACGCTGCGGGGTAGTACCGGTACCCCTACCGCTGCTCCGGGGTACGCCTGCTGTCCGTACGGGCGCTCCGGGCTAGGCCTGGCCACCCTAACTGGGCCTCTGCGGTAGGCCTGGCCTCCCTACCTGATGCTTCGGGGTAGGCCTCGAGTCCCTACCTGACGCTGCGGGGTAGTACCGGTACCCCTACCGCTGCTCCAGGGTACACCTGCTATCCGTACGGGTGCTCCGAGCTAGGCCTCGCCTCCCTACCTAACCCCCAGGGTAGGCCTGGCCTCCCTACCTGATGCTCCGGGGTAGGCCTGGCGTCCCTACCTGACGCTGCAGGGTAGTACCGGTACCCCTACCGCTGCTCCGGGGTACGCCTGCTGTCCGTACGGGCCCTCCGGGCTAGGCCTGGCCACCTAACTGGGCCTCTGCGGTAGGCCTGGCCTCCCTAACCTGATGCTTCGGGGTAGGCCTCGAGTCCCTACCTGACGCTGCAGGGTAGTACCGGTACCCCTACCGGTACTCCGGGGTACATCCGTTGTCCCTACGGGCACGCGGGGGCTGGGCCTGGCTGCCCTACCTCAGCCTCCAGGCTAGGCCTGGCGTCCCTACCTGACGCTGCGGGCTAGTACCGGTACCCCCATGGTACACGGGGGTAGTACCGGTACCCCTACCGCTGCTCCGGGGCACGCCTGCTGTCCGTACAGGCGTTCCGAGCTAGGCCTGGCCACCCTAACTGAGCCTCTGGGGTAGGCCTGGTTTCCCTACCTGATGCTGTGGGGTAGGCCTGGCGTCCCTACCTGACGCTGCGGGGTAGTACCGGTACCCCTACCGCTGCTCCGGGGTACGCCTGCTCTCCGTACAGGCCCTCCGGGCTAGGCTCGGCCTGCCTACCTGACCCTCCGGGGTAGGCCTGGCCTCCCTACCTGATGCTGCGGGGTAGGCCTGGCGTCCCTACCTGACGCTGCGGGGTAGTAACCGCGCCCCTACCGGTGCTGCAGGGTACGCCTGCTGTCTGTACGGGTGCTCTGAGACAGGAATGGCCACCCTACCTGACCCTCCGGGGTAGGCCTGGCCACCCTACCTGATGCTGCGGGGTAGGCCTGGCGTCCCCGCCTGACGCTGCGGGGTAGTACCGGTACCCCTACCGCTGCTCCGGGGCGCGCCTGCTGTCCGTACGGGCGCTCCGGGCTAGGCCTGGCCACCCTAACTGCGCCTCTGCGGTAGGCCTGGCCTCCCTACCTGACCCTCCAGGATAGGCCTGGCGTCCCTACCTGATCCTGTGGGGCAGTACCGGTACCCCTACCGGTACTCCGGGGTACATCCGTTGTCCCTACGGGCACGCGGGGGCTGGGCCTGGCCGCCCTACCTCAGCCTCCGGGCTAGGCCTGGCGTCCCTACCTGACGCTGCAGGGTAGTACCGGTACCCCCATCGGTACACGGGGGTAGTACCGGTACCCCTACCGCTGCTCCGGGCTACGCCTGCTGTCCGTACAGGCGTTCCGAGCTAGGCCTGGCCACCCTAACTGAGCCTCTGGGGTAGGCCTGGTTTCCCTACCTGATGCTGCGGGGTAGGCCTGGCGTCCCTACCTGACGCTGCGGGGTAGTACCGGTACCCCTACCGCTGCTCCGGGGTACGCCTGCTGGTCGTACAGGCCCTCCGAGCTAGGCCTGGCCACCCTAACTGAGCGTCTGGGGTAGGCCTGGCCTCCTTACCTGATGCTCCGGGGTAGGCCTGGCCTCCCTACCTGACGCTGCGGGGTAGTACCGGTACCCCTACCGCTGCTCCGGGGTACGCCTGCTGTCCGTACGGGCCCTCCGGGCTAGGCCTGGCCACCCTACCTGACAATCCGGGGTAGGCCTGGCCTCCCTACCTGATGCTCCGGGCTCGGCCTGGTGTCCCTACCTGATCCTGCGGGGTAGTGCCGGTACCCCTACCGCTGCTCCGGGGTGCGCCTGCTGTCCGTACGGGCCCTCCGAGCTAGGCCTGGCCACCCTACCTGACCCTCCGGGGTAGGCCCGGCCTCCCTACCTGATGCTCCGGGCTCGTCCTGGTTTCCCTACCTGACGCTGCGGGGTAGTACTGGTACCCCTACCGGTACTCCGGGGTACACCTGCCGTCCCTACGGGCGCGCGAGGGTAGACCCGCCCTCCCTACCTGATCCTCCGGGGTCGTCCTGGCCTCCCTACCTGATTCTGCAGGCTGGTACCGGTATCCCTACCGGCGCTCCGGGGTAGACCTGGCGGCCCTTCTGGCGCCTGGCGGCCCTAGCTGATCCTCCGGGGTAGGCCTGGCCTGGCCTCCTTACCTGTGCCTCCGGGTAAACCTGGCCACGCTGCGGGGTCGGCCTGCCCTCCCTGGCCGCGCTCTGGGCTGGGCCTGATTAATTTAGCAAGACCGCTCCAGGATTCCATTTTCAAAAATTTATTACGTCTGACATCTTGTCTTTCACCGCGCACGCACGCACGCACGCACGCACGCAAGGCACGCGTCGAAAACGTGAGAGCAAATCGTTACCCACAGTCGGTGTACTTTATCGGTAATGACTTCTTCGGGAAGAGGTGCCGACGCTGCTCTCTCGTCTCTGTACGAGTCGGTGGCCATCGGGGTACCGCGTAGCACCGTTGGCGTGAGATTCACTCCTAAACGAATACAGAATCGATACGCTATGAATCGTCATCGATTGAAGTTATTAACAGTTGACGAGCAATGCTGGTTTGTATCGTTTATGGATCGTCACCTACCGATTGATTTAACGGTATGCGGTAACACTCTTTCAGGCAGTTCACTAAATAACAAAACTCATTCGTTCATTCGTGCTAGGTGTGCATCCCTTCATGCTTATTTGTTAAGTAATTACCGAGGATGACGCGCGCACGCCTTCCCTAGGCCGGCTCCCGTTCCTCACCTGGCGCTCGTTCTCGACCGAGTCGTTCGTTACGAACGTGAGCTCGACCCGGCGGACGTTAATTAATTCCAGCAGAAGTCGGCCCGTATCGCCCTGTCGAAAACTATTAATTCACGCGTGAGTTACTCGTTAATCCTTCCTTACCTTCCTTAACCGTAGGGCCGGCGCACGTTACTTCTATCGACAATTCGTGGGGAGCGATAGATTAATCCCTGTCCTAAGCCGGCCCTGCCCCGCCGGCCTCCGTGCAGACCGCCCACCCGCCCCTGTCCCAGACGAGTTCTGTGTTAGGAAGCGCAGCGCCCGCACCCCGTGCCTTTTTTATTATCATTCCCTTATCTATTTATTTTCTTGGTCTTTCCTCCCCAGCCCCACCCTTGCCTTTTTTTCATTCTTTGCCTTGCCGTCAGGGGCTGCGGACCGGGAAGAGGTGGCGGCGGCGGCGGCCCCCGTCCCGTCCCGTCCCGTCCCGTCCCATCCCGTCCGCCGTGGCGAGCCCGGCCGGCCCGCCGAAGGAGGGCGGGCGGCTGTAGAGCCTGGCGGGTGGCGGCCCTCCACCCTGTCTCTCCCGGGCAGGGCCTCTTCTCGATCCACCGACATTCGAGCAAAAGCCAGTTCGTCCCGCTCGTCCGGCTCTGCCGTGACGGGTGGCCGAGGGGTCGCGCGGCCCTCGCGCGTTCCCCGCCCGTCGGTCGTGACCGGTACCTGATCGGGTCCCTCCTGGCTCAGAGGAGGAGGCGGCGGCGGCGGCGGCTCATCACTGGGCTACCTCTGCGGGGGTCCGGCCTCCCAGGCACCGGGGTGGCGCAAAGCTGCTTTCGGCCGAGGGCAGGGGCGGAGAGCCCCTTCCCCGTCTCCTCGAGACCTGGCCGGAGGGGAGAAAAGCACAGCCCGTCAGCCGGACGCTCCTTTTGCCCGCACCTTCCCCCTACCCCGCCGCGTTTTCCCGGGACGGGCCTCCATCCCGAGAAAGCCTCTCCAAGGACGCGGCCGGCCTCCGAGGGGCGGCGGTCTCGCAGGCCTCTGAAGAAAGTCAGTCGGCTGCCTGACAAGCGGTCCCCGTGGCCGAGGCCGACTTGGCCGAGGCCGACTTAGCCGAGCATCCTCGGAGACGAGGAGCTCGCGTGGCCGCCGTGCCGGCTGACCGGCCCACCCCGGGGCCGTTTCCCCCGCTCCCGTCGCTGAAGGAGCGGGCCCCCCACCACCACCTAAGGCCGCTGGGCCCGTCCTCACCGCTCGAACGCATCCCGCCGGCGACGGAGCCGCTGACGGCCCTCTGTTAGAAGCGCGTCGCGCCTCTCCGGCAGCCCTGGCTGGGGCCCTGGAGCCCCAGGTCTCTGCCCAGGCCGAGGCACGGGGCTGCTGCTTTCCCAGGGACGGGTCCGACCGGGAGCCGAGCGCATCGCCCGTAGGCAGGCACGGGCGCAGGCCGGACATCGACGCGGCCGACAACGCGGGCTGTAACAGAGAAAGCGGCGTTATTGACACCGTTACAAATCTGTCTCGTTTCCCTCTGCGTGCGCGCCCGCACCCCGCCAAAACAGGCCCCCGGCCCGAACGCCCACCGCCCGCTGCTGCACGCGCTCACCCGCCCTTCGACGCACGCGCGCGTGGGCGTGCATCCCTCCCCCAAACAGGGCCGCAGGCCGAACCCTCCGCCCGCTGCCGCACTCACACGCACGTGCGCTCACGCGCGCGCGCACCCCCGAACAGGCCCCCCACCGCCACCCGGCTCGAACCACCCGCCCGCCGCCTCGCTCACACACGTGCGCTCACGCGCACACGCACCACCCCCCCCAAACAGGTCCCCGGCCCAAACCTCCTGCCCGCCACCGCACCCGCTCGCACGTGCCTACACACGTGCGCACCCCCCCCGCAACAGGCCCCCCGGCCCAAACCCTCCACCCGCTGCCCCGCTCACAGTCGTGCGCTCAAAACGCGCACGTGCGCACCCCCCCTCCGAAACAGGCCCCCGGGCCGACACCCCCCCCCCCGGCCCGCCGCTGCAGGCACACCCCGCCCCCCCCCCGCAGCCCACCCCCCCACCCCCCCCCCGCCACGCAGGTCGCGGCGAGCCTGGCTGCCCCTGCTCCCGCCTTCCGCCAGCAGGTTTGCCGCTCCGGGCATGGAAGGCGGGAGACCTTAGGACCCTGCGGCGTCCCTGCCGGCTCCGTGCCCGGGCGGGAGAGGGGGGCTCCCCGGCGCCCTGCCGTCTCTAAACCCCAGCTGCCGAGTCCCTCTCCTGCCGTACCCGTGGCCCCGCTCCCGCCCTCCCGCCAGCAGGTTTGCCGCTCCGGGCATGGAAGGCGGGAGACCTTAGGACCCTGCGGCGTCCCTGCCGGCTCCGTGCCCGGGCGGGAGAGGGGGGCTCCCCGGCGCCCTGCCGTCTCTAAACCCCAGCTGCCGAGTCCCTCTCCTGCCGTACCCGTGGCCCCGCTCCCGCCCTCCCGCCAGCAGGTTTGCCGCTCCGGGCATGGAAGGCGGGAGACCTTAGGACCCTGCGGCGTCCCTGCCGGCTCCGTGCCCGGGCGGGAGAGGGGGGCTCCCCGGCGCCCTGCCGTCTCTAAACCCCAGCTGCCGAGTCGCTACCCTGCCGTGCCCGTGCCCCGGCTCCCGCCTTTCTTTCTCAGTCAGCCACGCACTCGCCCTGCTGCACTCCTGCCCGCCCCCGCCGCGGGTGGAAAACTAAACGACCGGAGGGGGTGGACGGGGACGGGGACGGGGGACAGAAGTAAAAAAAAATCCAACCGATCCAAACAGAAATCTTCTCCGAAAAGAGACACCATCCCCCCTCGCCAGCCTACCTCTGCGCCAGGCTCCCCTCCTGCTCGCCAGCCGCTCTCGCCCGCCTCTTTGCCAGCCTCCTTTCCCTGCCGCTGCTGCCGCCACGGCTGAGCAGCAGACCGTTGCCGTGGCGGGAAACACCACAGTTTCCGGGGGCCCCGTTGCCGGGCTGCAGACCACCCCCCACCCCCACCCCCCCTACCCCCGTCTCCGGGGCGCCGGAGAGTCTGCAATCGGGCGGGGCCGGGGGGGTGAGGGGGGCTGCACCTACTGGCCTGCAGGTCCGGCACTGCAGCGCGGGGAGGGAGGGGGAGCACACCCGTGCAGGGGGCTGTGTATCTGTGTGTGCCTGCGTAGCTCTGTCTGTGTGTGTGTGTGCGCGCGCGCGCGTGTGTCGCGGGGGGGGGGGGGGCTGGCGGTGCCTGCAGGATCGCAGATATGTATTTTAAAGTATTTATTTTATTAAAAAAAGTAAAACGTCAAAAAAAAAAAAAAACGCAAGGGGGGGGGGAGAGAAATTAAAAACATACCACCCCCCCCCCCCGCGCCAAAAAGCCCAACACCGCAAAAAACAAAACCAAAAGTCGGTGAGCACCCAGCAGCGCCGGGACCGGGACCCGAACCTGGCAAGGGGCGACCAGTCCTGAAGGCACCCAGTGAACAGCGAACTCGCGCCGGGGAGCCGGGCAGTTCGTGCTGGGGGCTGCCACCTCTGCCCAGTCCCCCGCAGACAGAAAGGGGGGGGGGGGGGGCGGCGGCGGAGCGGAGGGGCTGGCCGGGGTGGTGAAGCTGGCAAGTACCTGGCAGCCACCGGGTCGGAGCAGGTGTGTGCGTGCACGTGCATGAGAACGACAAGGGTGGAAGGGGGGTCAGAAAAGAAAAATTTTTTGAAAAACTGGTTTTTGTTAATATTTTATTGAAATTTTCTACCGAAATCAATAAAGGCGAAATAACTCTTGCATCAGACAGTACGTTTAAACATGCCCCCTTGTCGTAGAAGTGGTTCAATCTTGGGAAGGGGAGGGGGAAAGAAATGCCGTCCGGGAGAACCGGGACAGGGTGGCCCTTTTATCAGATTCGCTTCAATCTCGACAGGAAAAAAAAAAAACGAAAAAACGAACCAAAATTAGGCGCACCTGCCCCCCCCGCCGCCCTCCCCCGGAGCACCGAGCGGCCACCAGGTCTACCCGGCTCCGCAGCCAGCCGCCAGGTCTACCTGGCTCCGGAGGCCGGCGCGGCCGCCGGCGGCGCCCGGGGAACGCGGGGTGTCGCTGCCGGAGCGCCCGGTGGAAAGGGCCGCCAGGTCTACCCGGCTCCGCGGCCGGCTGCCAGGTCTACCCGGCTCCGGAGGCCGGCGCGGCCGCCGGCGGCGCCCGGGGAACGCGGGGTGTCGCTGCCGGAGCGCCCGGTGGAAAGGGCCGCCAGGTCTACCCGGCTCCGCGGCCGGCTGCCAGGTCTACCCGGCTCCGGAGGCCGGCGCGGCCGCCGGCGGCGCCCGGGGAACGCGGGGTGTCGCTGCCGGAGCGCCCGGTGGAAAGGGCCGCCAGGTCTACCCGGCTCCGCGGCCGGCTGCCAGGTCTACCCGGCTCCGGAGGCCGGCGCGGCCGCCGGCGGCGCCCGGGGAACGCGGGGTGTCGCTGCCGGAGCGCCCGGTGGAAAGGGCCGCCAGGTCTACCCGGCTCCGCGGCCGGCTGCCAGGTCTACCCGGCTCCGGAGGCCGGCGCGGCCGCCGGCGGCGCCCGGGGAACGCGGGGTGTCGCTGCCGGAGCGCCCGGTGGAAAGGGCCGCCAGGTCTACCCGGCTCCGCGGCCGGCTGCCAGGTCTACCCGGCTCCGGAGGCCGGCGCGGCCGCCGGCGGCGCCCGGGGAACGCGGGGTGTCGCTGCCGGAGCGCCCGGTGGAAAGGGCCGCCAGGTCTACCCGGCTCCGCGGCCGGCTGCCAGGTCTACCCGGCTCCGGAGGCCGGCGCGGCCGCCGGCGGCGCCCGGGGAACGCGGGGTGTCGCTGCCGGAGCGCCCGGTGGAAAGGGCCGCCAGGTCTACCCGGCTCCGCGGCCGGCTGCCAGGTCTACCCGGCTCCGGAGGCCGGCGCGGCCGCCGGCGGCGCCCGGGGAACGCGGGGTGTCGCTGCCGGAGCGCCCGGTGGAAAGGGCCGCCAGGTCTACCCGGCTCCGCGGCCGGCTGCCAGGTCTACCCGGCTCCGGAGGCCGGCGCGGCCGCCGGCGGCGCCCGGGGAACGCGGGGTGTCGCTGCCGGAGCGCCCGGTGGAAAGGGCCGCCAGGTCTACCCGGCTCCGCGGCCGGCTGCCAGGTCTACCCGGCTCCGGAGGCCGGCGCGGCCGCCGGCGGCGCCCGGGGAACGCGGGGTGTCGCTGCCGGAGCGCCCGGTGAAAGGGCCGCCAGGTCTACCCGGCTCCGGCGGCACTTAGCCGCATTTCTGGGTCTGGGAGGTAGACCTGATAGCCCCGCCACTTTCTCGGAGCTGGCGAAGGGGTCGCTGTTTTTCGCTGCCTCCAGTTACGTCATCGTAAAAGTCGGTGTCATTGGCAGGTCTCCCCGGTGGGCAGGGACGGCACTCTTGGAGCCGGCCGGGGGCGGGGACGTGATCTCCCGTACTATAGGAGGTAGTGGTGACTGATGCACGGAGCAGCGCTAGTGAGCGGCTGCAATGCCTACGGCTCAGCCGGCGAAGTGGGGCGCTGGGCGGCCGTTGTGGTGGTGGTTTCCCTGGTGGTTCGGCTTGTTTTCTGTCTGTTCGGCATGGTTGTCTCCCGGTGTTTTCCAAGTAACCAGCCGGGCGCCTGCAAGGGTCCGGCAGGCTCCGGTGGCTGTGGACCGACTGGTGCGAGAAACAAAGGTGGATTCCGCAGGGCAAAGCCCGGTGGCCGGCGGCGGCCACCGGCACTCGAACGCTGGAAGACCGGGGGGAGTCGAGCCTGCCTCGGCTTTCCCCCGGCCCCCGAGGGCCCGATGATGGCAAAAGTGACTGCTGGTATATGCGAGGGCAGGTGCCCGTGAGCGTCCAGCCGGGTGCCTGCGAGGGTCCGGCAGGCACCGGTGGCTGTGGACCGACTGGTGCGAGAGACAAAGGTGGATTCCGCAGGGCAAAGCCCGGTGGCCGGCGGCGGCCACCGGCACTCGAACGCTGGAAGACCGGGGGGAGTCGAGCCTGCCTCGGCTTTCCCCCGGCCCCCGAGGGCCCGATGATGGCAAAGGTGAGTGCTGGTATATGCGAGGGCAGCTGCCCGTGAGCGTCCAGCCCGCCGCGGCCGCCGCCGGCTCCTGAGGGCCTGGGGATGGGCGGGCGAGGTGGCGGCACCTCGTCCTTTTTAGTCTGGCCTTAAGCTGGAGCGGGCAGAGTTGGCAGCCGGTCCCGGTGGCCGGCAGCCGGATGCAGACGGCTGGGGGGTTTCGTGCGTGCCCGCAGCTTCCCCCAGCCCCCGAGGGCCCGATGATGGCACAGGCGAGGGGCCGCAGCGCCTCGTCCTGTTTTTGCCGGCATGAGCCATACGTGGGCGGCCTGTGGCGTCCGGCCTGCCCCGGCTTGCCTGGTTGCAGGAGGGCTCGGTGGAAAGGTCTGCAGCGTTGTACGGGCAGAGGTGGCGGCACCTCGTCGCTTTTTCTCCGGCCCTAAGCCGGAGCCCATGCACGAATTGGGCAGAGCGCAAGCGGCAGCTGGTCCTGGTGGCCGGCAGCCGGGTGCAGACGGCTGGGGGGTCTCGTGTGTGCCGCAGCTTCCCCCAGCTCCCGAGGGCCCGATGATGGCACAGGCGAGAGGCCGCAGCGCCTCGTCCTGTTTTTGCCGGCATGAGCCATACGTGGGCGGCCTGTGGCGTCCGGCCTGCCCCGGCTTGCCTGGTTGCAGGAGGGCTCGGTGGAAAGGTCTGCAGCGTTGTACGGGCAGAGGTGGCGGCACCTCGTCGCTTTTTCTCCGGCCCTAAGCCGGAGCCCATGCACGAATTGGGCAGAGCGCAAGCGGCAGCTGGTCCTGGTGGCTGGCAGCCGGGTGCAGACGGCTGGGGGGTCTCGTGTGTGCCGCAGCTTCCCCCAGCTCCCGAGGGCCCGATGATGGCACAGGCGAGAGGCCGCAGCGCCTCGTCCTGTTTTTGCCGGCATGAGCCATACGTGGGCGGCCTGTGGCGTCCGGCCTGCCCCGGCTTGCCTGGTTGCAGGAGGGCTCGGTGGAAAGGTCTGCAGCGTTGTACGGGCAGAGGTGGCGGCACCTCGTCGCTTTTTCTCCGGCCCTAAGCTGGAGCCCGCAAAGCGGGAAGAAAATTGCGGCTGTACCTGGTGGCTGGCAAGCCAAATGCAGGCGGCTGGGGGTGTCTAGCTTCAGTGGCATTCCCCGGCCCCGAACACCTGTGCGTGGCATGGGTCCAGGTGCGTTTCTTTTTTTCTTCCCCGATGGCAAGCGGTTGCCTGTGGGGCGTGCAAAGACCGGCAGCCGGTGGTGGTTGCTGGCACTCGAACGCTGGAAGAGCCGGGGGAGTTGAGCCTGCCGTGGCCTTCCCCCGGTCCCGTTGACCTCTCTCAAGGGAATCGTTGTCTGGAGCCGGGAGGCCCATGGCACCTCCTGCTCCCCGGTTTGACTGATCCAGACCCACAGGCAGCGCCCGCTGAGGCGTCCTCGGGTACGTCGGAGAGCCTCCACGGCGGGCCGGCTCTGCCGGTGATCAGGCCGTTGGAGCACCTCTTGCAGGCGTTGCCCTCACTTGCACGCAGAGCCCCCGCACCTGCCGTCCACCCCCGGGTGGTGACGGGTGCGAGTGGCCGTCGCTGTCCCAGGACCCGTGGCCGTGGGGCCTCCGCTCCTTTACTGATCGATGAGGCATTTAGGGCGCGTCGGAGGGGCTTCCCGGCGGGCCGGCTCTGCCGGTGTTCAGGCTGGTGTTGCACCCCTCCGCAGACGTTGCCCTCTCACTCGCACGCAGAGCCCCCGCACCTGCCGTCCACCCCCGGGTGGTGACGGGTGTGAGTGGCCGTCGCTGTCCCAGGACTTGTGGCCGTGGGGCCTCCGCTCCTTTACTGATCGATGAGGCGTTTAGGGCGCGTCGGAGGGGCTTCCCGGCGGGCCGGCTCTGCCGGTGTTCAGGCTGGTGTTGCACCCCTCCGCAGACGTTGCCCTCTCACTCGCACGCAGAGCCCCCGCACCTGCCGTCCACCCCCGGGTGGTGACGGGGGCGAGTGGCCGTCGCTGTCCTAGGACTTGTGGCCGTGGGGCCTCCGCTGCTTCCCCTTTCCCCTTCCCTTACTGATCGATGAGGCATTTAGGGCGC